>CAUYQV010070109.1:0-72582 GCA_963574575.1 Galagoides demidoff
GGTGGGCGCCTGTGGTCCCAGCTACTTGGGAGGCTGAGGCAGGAGACTCGCTTGAGCCCAGGAGTTGGAGGTTGCTATGAGCTGTGATGCCATGGCACTCTACCCAGGGGGATAGCTTGAGGCTCCGTCTCAAAAAAAAAATAACTAAAAAGTATAGAAACCAGGCACCTTTATCCAGTCACTTCATGTAACAAGACATGTTTTAATGACTATACTAAACAAAACTAATATACTTGTTTCTCTCGCAATGTCTTTTCCTTTCACTTTATTTTTCTAGTTTTGTTTTAAAAAATTTCAAACCTACAAAAGAACTGAAGGAATAGTACAATGTTATCAACTGTTTCTTCAATTCAATAATTATGACATTGACTATATAGCTACATGCCAAATAACAACACTTTGGTCAACAGTGGGCCACATACGTGACAGTGGCCCCATAAAATTACAGTGGCACTGTGTCCACTTGAGAAGAAACTTCAGTGGATGTCACGTTGAACAATGTGGGAAATCATTAGTCAAAATAATTTTGTATGGCCAAAATAATTGCACAAAATTTACCCTTTTAATGGGAAGTCTTAGAACAGTTGAACCTAGACCTTGACATATGTCACTTCTGAAGCAGAGAGAACAAAGGCCCTCCCATAGCTCTGTGCCCATGGCTGAGGCCGTTTAATCCATCCTGACCATCATTCTGTAGAACAGTCATTAGAGTTCTGCAGGTTGCCGCTAGCCATAGGCTGACTAGTCAGTTTCTGAAGCACCCCAGCATCCTAGGATTGGGATTGCAGGGAATGTTATTTGCAGCTGGAGTTCCAGGGGGTCTCCCAGGATTCTTATTTTATCATTTAAAATATATATATTTCATTTCTGTACCTAGACACTGGGGGTCAGTATTGACTCATAAATGCCTCTGGCTTTGCCTGTAGCACTAGCTCTGGCTATTTATTACAAAGGGTCTGGCCTAAAGAGGCCCGGAATTCCTTCCCTGGTGGGATTTCTTTGTCTGATTGGGTAACTATAGAGATCATCATAGGTAACCATAAAATATAAATAGAAACATCACAGATTCCCATGGATTGTAACCTGAGAAAGAGGCAGGCGTTTTTTAATATAATATAAAAAGTAATACCAAGTCTTCACCTATTTCTGGAGTCGTGTCTGGCAACACTGGCCCCACCAATGCACACGACGCGCAACCAGTGTCCTATCGGCTTTCACTTTCCTTCTTATTAGTGTGGTGTCCTATTGATCTATAGGTTTACTATTTGGCCTATAAATTTAACTCTACGTGAAACTAAAAGTTTAAAAGCCTCCATATAGCCTGGAATAAGCATATTTCCTTTTACTTTTCAGATTTGTCCTCTCTCCACCCCCACAGTTCTGCCTTGAGTCAAGCCCTCATCTTTTCTCTCTTCAAACACTTGAGCGGCCTCTAGCTGATCCCGGGTCTCCTCTCCTAGTTTGCAGCCCTTTCCAGATGACGGCAGGGTGACCGATTTCACAGAGACTCAGAAAAGCCTAAGTCACAAAGCTCGTGTACACTCGTAGCACAACTGGAACCCAAAGCCCATAGTCTTAAGCACTAACCCATACCATTTTTAGTTTGAAAACATTTTAAAATTGATACCCATTCAAAAC
Organism: Galagoides demidoff; assembly: GCA_963574575.1. Classification (NCBI taxonomy): domain Eukaryota; kingdom Metazoa; phylum Chordata; class Mammalia; order Primates; family Galagidae; genus Galagoides; species Galagoides demidoff. Next base: position 1,639 of record CAUYQV010070109.1, read on the forward strand.
TGGTCAAAAGATTGTCCAATGAAATTACAGGACATTTCGTTTTCATTCTCTTAAAAATTAATACAGTGCCACACCAGTTCAACAGGACACTAGGTGGAGCTAGAGAGCTTACATTTTTTTCCTTCCTAATCTAAAGCTATTTTTAAAAAGTGAGAGATTAGAATATTTTCACACAAAATTTAAGTATATGCTTTTCTAGTGGGAGAAATAGGAGTTTGCTTTCCTTTATATTCTCAGACCATCTGCTTTGATATTTGATATATGGGGAGTTCAGAGTTTGTGTGTTAAAGCCTAACTGAATTATGGGGATAGGTGAGCAAAACATTTTATTTGCAAAAATAAAGCAAACCAAAAAAACAAAAAAAGTGCTTTCTTCAGCATGAAGCCACAGAGCTCAAGCCTTAGGAAACTATCAGTGTCATAGCCCTTTGTTAGAACTGTAGAAACGACTCCAACTAGTCTAAACAGAAAGGGAATTTGTTTACGTATATTGGATGGTTCAGACACTCTTTGGGAAGGTCGGAGAGTTACACTTGGAGAGTTACACTTGGAAGTCCACTCAGCTGAGAACAAGATTCAGACCACATGTGAGATTGTACCTGCAAGGACTCAATGAGCCTGCCACTGAGCGTGGACACAGCCCTCTGTCTGGGACATCTGCTACTGCCAGCCCACTTGGCAGTGTGTTGGTAGATGGCAGAATTAGCCACAAACTCTTCTCCCTATATCCATCCATGCTCTCTAACCACGGAACTTTAAATGTCCTCCCACCTGATTCCGGGCACAGCCACCAGGCTGACTTCTTTCTCTACTCTTGAATGCTACTTCAAAAGCCAATCCCAGTTACCAAATGGACTGTGCTGACATCAACAGCTGGGTTGTGAGTAAGGGCAGGAATGCTCCTCTACACCCACAAAAATACCTGCTCTCCAAGTACCAGGCTGCAGCTCCAGCAGCGGCCCCTGCTGTGTTACACAGATCTTTTGTGCAAACTCCAGCCATAATTCACTTTTTACCACCCGTTCCCATCTAGAGGTAAAGGACAAATTACATTGTGAGGGGTGGTGAGTGTGCAGCTTGCCAAGAGAGTGTGGGTCCAAGTTCATGCAATGAAGAAGCTAATGGGCTCTATTAGACCGTGGAAGGAGGCACTACTGTGCTGGCAGGAATGCCGGTCTCGACCATTTCCGTCTCTTTATTCTGCCCCAGAGTTCAATGCAGGCCTTGCCCAGGCATCATGCTGAGACCTGGCCCTCAAAAACTCTAGCACACACACCCTTTTCAGAAATTTGTAATTTCATCATTTCTTGACCAAATGACTCCAACCGCAGAAAGGCACAAATTTTCCATTGGGATTTATTCCGGCTCTCTTTTGGAGGGATGAATTTTTCTCTCTTTCTTGCTTTTGAAACCTCATTCATCATATGAAGTATAGGTTTTTCAAAACTGATTTTAAAGTAAACTTGTTATTTAATATACACATCTTGCCTTTTGGTCTTTCTAACTCCACTTTATAGATCTGAGAACTGAGGCACGGAACAAACTTTGGCTTAGAAAAGCAAATTCAATTTTTATTTGACCCACAGACCACAATCTAGGCTTCGAAGCCTAAAGAGCTAAGATTACCCACTCTCTACCCTACACTCGGTATGACCAGACTCTGATGCGTAAAGCCAGGAGCCCCACTCCCCAAGCACAGGCAATCCAGGTTCTGGTTGCAACTGAAGGCTAGTTTCAGAGAGCAGGTTGGAACTGTTTCTTGTACAGGCAAATAATTTGTAATAATTAAGAAGCATGAAGTCAATGAAAAGCAATTAACCCAATGGCAAGCTTGGCCATAAATCTTATTCCAAAGTGAACACACGATGCAGGTATGAGCCTTGATTTCAGATAAAGAAGAGAATGCAGAGCTATTATTAAATGCGAAGTGCAACAACATGAAAAATGCCAGAAGATACAAGGAATGCAAGTGGGAGCCCTGGGGCCCAGGGAGGGAAGGACTAAGTGAAGGCGGGATGTGTGGGGAGGACGAGGGGAGAGGGGGCACGTCCTGGGGAGCTCTGCCAAGTTATGGCAGTCTTCAGCCTGGAGTCTTGACCCTGAACTTCTGCAGGCTGAGCCTCCACAGAGAGGAGTCACATGGTGCTCCCCTTATAAAGCAAGATTTAAAGAATTACTCCTCATTTCCTGGAACACTTCAGACCACAGGGGAGTTGGCAAAGGCCAGGGAAAGTTAAGGGTTTTGGTAGAATGAGAAAGGGATAGGGGAGGAGGGTGCCACCACCGCCCCTGTGTCTCTCCCTACCAGGCAGTTCTGGCAGGAGGCAGGGAGGGGCTTTTGAAGCAGCCTACGCTTGAAAATTCATCCAGGGATGCCTCAAGTTCTACTCCCGGAAGCAACTGTCTGGAGCTCATACAGCCAATGACCTGAGCCTGGGGTCAGAACCCAAATCTCGGGGTCTTTGCACCCAGTCCCTTTGCATTTCACACACCTGTGCTGCTAACTGTCTTGTGCAGCAGTAGGGAGGGATTTCTGCCTTGAAAAGATCAAAATCGAATTTTCTCTTAAGCCACGTTAAGGGTACCTTGTATTAATACCTAATATCACAAGACCTTCCCCCACTACTGGGAAAAAGTGTCTTCCTTTGATTCTGTCACAGATGCCTGAAATTTCTTTAATAAGGGACAAAACTCTTCACAAAAAAATGGTTAGAAATAAAATTGCAACAGCAAATAGCACTAACGGCAATTAGTAAACAACACATGTAAAATTATCGGTGGCAGATTCCTCCCTGTCTTGAGAGAGGAAAAGAATACTAAGAAGGAGAAGGAACTGCCGTTGAGGATAGACGTGAAAAACAAATTTCTTAACTAGCTGATTATTCCAAGAGTTGGCCTCGCCTATCGTCAGTTGGGGCAGAGGAAAGAGAACACTCCACTTTCAAGATGGGTGTGACGGTAGCTTTGTCTGGTTGGACTGTTGGCAACAGATAACCTGTGTCTGCTTTGGTGGACATTCCATGCTTTGTTTTTCAGAAAGTACTATCAGAGCATCCTCTGGCCTCTTTATTTGAGGGATATGTGTGCACAAGACAGTTAGCAGCACAGGTGTGCAAAGGGACTGGGTGCAAAGACCCCAAGATTTGGGTTCTGACCCAGGCTCAGGTCATTGGCTGTATGAGGTACAGACAGTTGCTTCCTTGCTGAGACTTAATGCCTCAACGCAGTAGGTATAGCTCAGGGTTTTCTTCTATCTACATCGGGACACTTCTGTGAAAGCTGCCCCAGTGGAAGTGAAAGTGGGGCCCCGGGACTGAGTGGTGCCTGGCTGAACCCTGCTAGGAGGACTGGAACTGCCCTGGCTTGGATGATGGCCCACGTCCCCTCCGGTTCATCAGAGAGAAGTGTCAGTTGCAGGAGCATCACTGTCAGGCTCCGGGAAGCCGGCAGCCCGGTTTCAAAAGGAGGCACAGATCCCATGAGCCTTACTCTGCTCCTGGGTTGTATGTGGGCACAAAAGGAAGCTGATGCTGGGGGCTTCAGGTTCCCCCAGAGTGATTTCTTTCTCAGCTACATGAGCTGCCAGAAGATATGGAGGGTCTAAGATTTTTTATTAGGAATTCTTCGATTACAAATAGCTTCTATTCATGACATCCTCTGCTGAGAATCACACAATTTCCCTGCTTCCAGTTCAGCCCCTTCTTGCTAGCCTAGGCTGCCTCTTGTCCTTTGCTATCTCTGCCATCCTCTGGGAGCTGGATAATAAATACTGCCTTTAGTGTTTTTTACCCCAAGTTATGGGTGATTTCAATGGTCACACCTGTGTTATTGCGTGGAGGAGCCATTCCCTTCACACCCTACTCCCATCAGATACAAGAGAGAACACAGAACCTGTTACCGTCTCTCTGCGTAGCCTTGGAGTTATGTAAGATATGTTTGTCAAGCAACCTGTCTGTGTCCCTGTGCCCATTTTGTTGGCAATAAGCTTTTACTGAGTACCGACCCTTTGGGAAAGCAAATTACCAACCCCTAGAGGGAATAAGAAGTGACATAAACTATGAGAAGTGCTCAACCTGGTTCTTCAGGCTTCTGTGAAAAATCAGAATCATGTCCAAGGCCACATACAGGAGAGAAGGCCTGCAGACCTGTAAGCCCTGGAGTCGAGTGAGAGAAAATTGCATTTGACCAAAACTGTTCCTACAGCGAGATGTGTAGGGGACCAATGCAAGGAAATTCAGAACACAATCAACCACCTGAGCAACGGAGAATCCAGACCCCAGGTAAGATGAGGACCTGGACCAGGCATCATAGACTCCCTAGAAGAGACAGCACTGGGCAGCGGGAATAAGTGGGCCTGGGGGCTGGGAACCAGGAGGCCCAGGGGCTGGCACAAATTCTGCCCTCAACTCGTCCACAACAGACTCTAGGTTGAAGGGTGGCGCCTCATGGTCTATGAGCATCCCCTGTCCCCCAGTCTACGATTCCCCTCTTCATCAGCCTTTTTAAGAAAATAAATGGCCCCAGTTGGGTCACAAAGCTACTAGGCATGCTTCCCTTCATAGTCTATATTAATGTGTGCCCAGATCCTCTGGTCATCTCTATGTTAATGGTTGAACACCATCAGAGCAGTACCAGATGGTATATAACCTTACTTAGAAACACCACGTAATAGAAGTCAGCACTTATGTGAAAGCCCTGCTTAAGCCCTTCTTATATACGTGTATTAGTTTATGAAATAGGTGCTATTATCATTTCCATCTCATAGATGAGGAAACTGAGGCTCTGAGCTGTGGTTCAAGGTCACACAGCTCCAAGTGGTAAAGCCAGGTAGTTTGGCTCAGGACACCATCCCATTATAGAACAAATAATAATGATGGCAACGCCTCAATAACATATGGGAATTCCTTGGACATACAGAATAAAGAGAGTTTTGAAGCCTTAATAAAGAGTTGATATAACAAGGAGGTGGGTGTGCTAAGGAACATTGGAGACTGTCACAGCTATTATATGCATCTGTAGTCCTCAACCCTCAGGCTGCAGACTGGTACCAGTTCATGGCCTGTTTGGAACTGGGAAGTGCAGCAGGAGGTGAGAGGCTGGCAAACCAGTGAAGCTTCATCTTTATTTACAGCCACTCCCATTATTCACATCACAGCCTGAGCTCCGCCTCCTGTCTGATGGGCAGGGACCTTGGAGTCTCACAGGAACAAACCCCACTATAAATTGGACATGCACGGGATGTGGGCTATGCACTCCTTATGAGAATCTAATGCCTGATGATCTGAAGTGGGTCTGAGGTCGTGAGGACAGTGCTAGAATGCTCTAGTTGCAGGAAAGCAAGCTCAGAACTCCCACAGATTCTGCATTATGGCAAGTAGTATAATTATCTTATTATATATTACAATGTAATAACAATAGAAAAACTACACAATAAATGTAATACACTTGACTCATCCCCCCCACCCCCATGCATAGAAAAATTGTCTTCCATGAAACCAAAAGGCTGGGGATAAGTGGCATACACACATTGCTGCCACTGCGTCTACTTCTCTCTAAAAATTAACAGCTATGAAGAAACATGATCACTTGCAACTTAAAAAAAAAAAAGAAAGAAAGAAAGAAAAGAAGCCAGCAGCCATAGGAATCTGGAAACAATATCCCCTAACTCAAGGGACTGATGCATTGGTTTAAAAGGGGCTGACTTTAATGCTGGTATGTGAGTTTACTGGGGCCACTGGCAGGGATGCTAACAATTTATGGAATGCATTTTTGGAAAGAATTAGGGGAAAAAACATGTTGTGTCTTACAAATCCAGAGTTAGGAATAGAGCTCAAAGGGGTGAGCATTAAATATCAGGTTTTCAGTATGCATAGTTTTTAAGGGAATAGGTTTGCCTTCTTGCTTCTCCTTTTATTTTTCAGATCTTACCCTAAGGATCAAATTCAGGCTATACCGGATGTGCCCAAATCATTTCCATCTGACGCCCAGGACAACCCAGAAGGCCTGGCCTTGAGTTGCTGCTCTCGGCGAGAGCTATTTTGAAGGGACCAAGCTAGAGCCATGTCAGTTGTCTCTGCTCAGCCTGGTCCTGGGGCCCACTCACAAGGTCTTGCTAGCTTTCCCCTGTCAGCTGAGTTTTAGAAATGGGCTGCTTTTCCGTCTAAGGCATGGATTAAAATAAGGAAAAAGAAGCCCTTTATCCCTATTCTATTCCCCCCCCCCTTTGCAGCATATAATTAATGTGATTCTCACAGAGTTGGAGCTTGTGTGCAAGACATGGGTAGACCGAGGCATACAGGCTAGCTGATGTGTCCTCGCCCTGCTGGGTTGTTGTGTAACAAAATGAAGGACACAGAGCTCTCTGTCCAGAACAAAACTCCAGGTAGCTAACAGGGTGTTAAATCAACAGGAGAACACTGGGCTTTTGTTTTTATTTATTTATTTATTTTTTAAGACTTCCTCTGTGGCTGTTTCTAGGAAGGCTGGTTGGCGCCTATCTGCCCAGCCCCAGATCGTCACTGCTTCCCGAGACTCAGAGAGCCATTTAGCTCTGAATTCACCTCCACACTGGCCAGACGTGATCAGACAAAACAGGCCCAGCAGAAAGGCCTTCCAGCTGCTCCCAAAGGTAGCAGCAGTTGGTTTAAGGGTATGAGTTGGACACAGTAGTGCTTAACAGGGAGGTCAGCGCCTAAACGGAAAGGAGATGTTGACATCTGACTGGCAGCTCAAGGACTGAGGGGACACACCAGCCTCTGTTGGGAGTGGCTCGTTCCATCATGGACAGTATTCCTACCCCAGGATGGGGCATCTCTGATCTCTGCCTCCAATCCCTTAGTTTTTTTTTTTTTTAATATATAAAATTTTAATACCACAACAGACATTATTTTAAAGAATAAAATGTTTCCATGATCTCAAATGCTTTGTTTGTGCAGCTTATCTCGAGAGACTTTATAGAGTAACCTCTGTTGTTCATGTCACACACAACAATCTGCTCAGTACTGGTTACATCCCACTGTCTAGAAAGCAAACAGATCACACCAATCAGCACTTATTGAGTGCCACTTATATGCCTGACACCAAGAAAATTGCCAAGTAGCATACCCCTATGATAGCTTTTGAACTTTCTACCTGAAAATAATTTTAAAAGTTGAGAAGTAGTTGCAAGATTAGTGCAGAGGTTTGCTGTGTGTTCTTTACCCTGCTTTATCTGACATCACACATACACGTGATGTCCATACACAGCCATGAAGTGTTATCAAAACTGGGAAATGGGCGGCTCCTGTGGCTCAAAGGAGTGGGGTGCTGGCCCCATGTGCTGGAGGTGGCAGGTTCAAACCCAGCCCCAGCCAAAAACTGCAAAATAAAATAAAATAAAATGAAAAACTGGGAAATGGCCCTCAACTGTTATAGATTAAAAAAATAAAGGAAGCTCAAGAAGGCTGGGTGGTTTACAGAAGGACACACAGTGACTGAGGCAATTTGGTGTCCCTAGGCAGGTGCAACTTTTACCCCATTGGGCAGGTAAAGAGTGGCTGGTACTTTCAAGGCTTTGTTTTGAGTCCAGCTTCTTCCACCGATAAGCTAGGTGACATTGGACAAGTTCCTTAAACACCCCAAACTTAGGTTTTCTCATCTGTAAAATGGACATAATAATAGTACCTACCTTGAGGGATTCTGGGGCCTGGGAAAAGGTGTAAGCAAGATTCTTGGCACAATGCCTGGCATATTAACAAGAATCCACTTTTATTGGTGGCTTCAGTGAGGAAACTGAGGCCCAAAGAGGTCAGAGGCCTAGTGAGCGGCAGACTAGGGACCCCAGGTTCAGCAGTCTGGGCTGAGGGTTGGTGTTTCTATCCCCCAGGGTCACGGCTGAGTGAGGAGTTCTGCTGCAGCTGCTGTTCCAGCACCTTGACAGCACCGTGAGCCATGACCCTAGTGGCACCTGTGTGTGATCTTGAGTTCGGGCACAGAAGCAATCCCAGGGCATTTATCACTGGGCCACAATAAGGCTCGAGGCTAATCAGACACTTCCCTGACTTTACTCAGCTCTCGGGTCTTGCAGGAGTTCAGCACCCATCAGTGTGAGGACCCCAGCTGCCCATCACCAGAAACCCCTTTCATTACCTCCTTCCTTTTCTTCACCTCTTGAGCTCCCTTTGTTTTGAAAGATTTTTCTGTCGAACAATTTGTATTTTTTAATTAGCTAATGTATCCCTTATTAAAAATTTTTCAAAGATACATGCAATTGCCAATTAGAGCTATTGAACAGCAAAGGATAACTGACACCATCACGCTGGGCTAACAGAATTCTAGCTCAAAGCAAACAAAAATTGACATTTTAATGACATTTTATGCAGGCTTAGCAGGCAGGGGGAGGACTTCAGTGTGACTTTTAAAAATGCTGAGAATTGTTTGAGGACTCCTAAGGGTTTAGGAATCCTAGGGACTTAATCCAGTCCCCAAAGATTCTAAAGATTCTGGAAAATCCTCCGTAACATATAAATACCTTTTATTGTATGTGCTTTATGTTGGCCTAAATCTCTTTTTCGATATCTTAATCTCGTTCTACCTTAAAGTTTGATACTTACATGAGAATCTCTAAAATTCAAGGAAATCCAATTGCATGAAAATATTTCTATGCACATATGGTACCCAGGTGCATAATAAATGTAGATATTGTTATTTTAAAAATAATGGCATGCAGTTTCTTTCCTGGTTATTCAATCTCCATCTATATACCTGCCTCGTTTCAGTCATTTTCCTTCTCCCACTCAGACTTTACGCTATTTGCCATCCTCCTTTCTTACTATTAAATCTGCAGTTCAATGAACTCTTAATTAACGTGTGCTGTTGGTCAAGTTCTCCAGAGAAACAGAAGCAATGAGAAACGGATTCAATAAGATGTGTGTATACACGCACACATATGCATATGTACTGGGGACATATATATATGTGTATATCCATCTTATGAATATATACCCATATGTATGTCCATATATATACATATACAGAGTGTGCCCAAAAATGTATAGGTGTTTTAAGAAAGAAACTGTATTAAAATTGTAACACTCAATATATACAATAATGTTTGTTATCTTGTATATTGTATCTCTTGTAATTTGCAGATGTCAAATGTGACAAGTATTACAATTTTAACACAGTTTCTTCCTTTCTTCAAAGGTGTATACACTTTTTGGCACCCTCCCTGTTTATATTCAGAGAGAGAGAGAGAGGGACAGATTAATTTAAAGGATTGGACTCAGGTTGGAAATTCCAGTAGGAGCTGATATCATGGAGTGTGGAGGCAGAATTCCTTTCTCTTGACAATTCTTTTTTCTTTTTCTTTCTTTTTTTTTTTTTTAAGCTGGCTTGGGCTGGGTTCAAACCAACCACCCTATGGGGCCAGTGCCCTACCCACTGAGCCACAGGCACTGCCCCTCTCTTCACAATTCTTAAGACCTTCAACTGGTTGCCTGAGGCCCGCACACATTATGGAGAGCAAACCACTTTATCCAATGTCCACTGATATAAATACCAATCACATCTAAAAGATCCCTTCACAGCAGCATCCAGACCCAGGTTTGACCCAACACCTGGGCACCATGTTTTGGAGCCCCACTGACACATAAAATTAACCATCACATTACGAGTACTGCACGGGGGTAAAGACAAATGTGACCTTGTCCCTACCCGTGAAAAGCTGATAGGAGAAGTAAAGGCAGGAAGAGACCATTTGGGTAAATGCCATACAAAGCAGACAAAGGAATTTGGACGGTGGGGTCCAGATGAGACAACTACTTTTTGACAGGCACAATTCAAGCAGGATCTTGAAGGCCTAGAAGAGGCTCGTGCCCGGAACGGTGTCCCAGTAATAAGAGAAGTGGAAGCATGCGCTGCTCGCTGCTCGGGTGCAGCTGGAATGTCTGGGCGTCGGGCTGGAGCAGCTGCGGAGGAGCAGGGGCGGGGCTCGGGTGATGCTGGGAGGCCAAAGAGCCCCGCTCCCCTCCGGCTGTTGCTATCAGGCTACAGATGTCAAGGCCAGAGGGGCGGCCGCAGAGACATCATGGAACCATTGCAGGAGGAAAGGGCCTTGGAGGCGAGTCGCACAGTGATCTTCACGTGGAGTTATCACCCACGGAGGTATTTCAGGCACCACTGCGGGAAGAGAAAGAGGTCAGGGGGCAAGGGACAGGCTAGCACTAAGATTTTATGCATTTATACGGAAATTTTCAGACTTCTGGTCGGTTACTCTTCCCACAACGTACCAGCCTCCATCTAAGGGCTGGAACTTGGTACCACCTGCTGTGTGCACGCTTCTATCTCCGCACCTGTTGCCCTTCCTGACATCCTTCCTAGCCATTCCTCTAGGTGAGACAAAATAAAAACATCTGTGGAGAGGTTCATACCATAAGTGTAATCAGGTGAGCCTTCCACAAAGGTTGGCTATTGATCCACCAAGGGGTCAAGGCCCCTGGTGAGGGCCCAGGCTGGAGAACAGGAGCCACAGTAGAGGAAGGGGCCTGAGTGAGGAAACAGAGAGACAGTGGTGAAGATTCCTTCTTGATGTTAAATTTCTTGTTCCTGAGTGTGGGAAGATAGGGGACACCGGCATGAAGGCCCGGTGTGGCTCTGCCAGAGCCTTCTTCCCTCCTGGAGTACTCGTTCCTGGGAAGGAACTAAAATACAAGGAAGCCAGACCTACCATCTCCTCCCCCAGGTTTAGAAGTAGTTGCTCCTTCCCTGTGAGCTCAAGTTGCCTTTATTGTCGAATGGAAAGAAGTAGCTTCAAATGAATGGTTGTCTAGGACAACGATTGTTCTTCAGTCCTGGATTAGGTAAGAGTAAAGTATATGGCAAATTCGTGAAGTTAAACATTACCCGAAAATCATTTGTTCTGCCTTTAACTACTAGAAAATCAGAAAAATAAAGACGTCCTATCTAAGAAGTTAAATGTTAAAAATAAACAGTGAAAGAAAGGAACAGGGATGGGGACCTGAGAGGGCATGCAGTCCCCACAGGTGAGGCTCCCAGCTCAGAGAGGCCTGGTGCTTTCCTAAGGTCACACAGCTCAGGTAAAGGTTAAATTAAGAGGAAGTTTAAATGGGTGAAGTTAAGAGCAGAATTGATTGTTCTGATTTCTAGTATAGTGCTTGTTCTTCTACATAATGTTGCTTCCTAGATTTTTTTTTTTTTTCCAGATAGTTCATCCACTTTGGAAGCCTAATTGGCAATGTAGTGGAATTTTGGGGAATCCACACAGAAAAAAAAAAAAACGAACTTCATTCAATTTTGTGTTGGCATGTTTTGGTGGAATGTCTAAACAATTCACCAGCAGGCACCATTTCCGAGTCCGAAAGGAAGGAATGAAAGAGATTTTCTGCTCGGCCCCTCAGGAGAGGAAAGCCCTGTGACATCAATGCACAAGGGTATGGTTGAGTTATTTTGGATTTGAGGTATGTTAGTGGGATTTGGGGCATGAAAAGAGATAAGAGAGGAATTGAATTGTTGGTTTTTAGAGACCAGGAGAGCCCTGAGGTCGGACACAACCACCGTGAACGCCCATCTGCACCTCTTCTTGTGGGGTAAATACCATCAATTCACTACTTTCAAGAGAGGAAGTTTTCTGTCTGACAGGGGAGCACGTTAGTTTGCTGAATTACATGACTCTTGGCGAAGGAATTTTGCAGGAAGGCAGCAAGAAAAGCCATACGTGATGTGAAAACAGCTGATCGTGCAGAAAGCTTGCACCCGACACCAATTTTGTTGAAGCAGAATTTTACCGGGACATTCACAGAACAAAGGCAGAGTAGAAACTTTGTGCTTTGACACTGACCTTCGTAATTTTTCCTTCATGCATTATCATTGCCAAATCAATATTTCAAATTGCTTTAAGATGGTACAGCAGCTTGAGAGAAGGGGAAGTACAATCTCTCTTTCTGGTTTTCCTGTTTAATAATTACACTGAAATTTGCCATGTTAGAGTCAGAAGTAGAGTTTGGGCCATTTTGTTAGCCTGGAGCAGTTGCTAACCACTGAATTAGACATCAGAGGCCCAGTGCTCTGACACCGGCTTAGAATAACCACTTCCTCCAGGCAGCAGAAGTTCCAGAACATTCCTGGAGGATGAATGTTTTGCTTTCACCAGCCTAATGATGGTGAAGACATTTACCGAAGAAGGTGAAATGTCTGAGAAATCTCTCCTATGTGGCAGTTCATGCCCAGTTCCTCTCACATAGCCTTCACGGGCCCTGGCTCTGTTCATCATTCTGCTACCCCAGCAGGATGTTGGTGAAGAGATGGATCTACAGCTATTGGTACTGGGCTGTTGTCCAGGATAGGGACTGGGGCCTACTTTAAAGAGAATGAACACTTTTTGTTTTATCAAGAAAACCCTGAAGGACCCCAGGCAACCCAAGCCAGGAGCAAAATGACAGATAGTTTGACTCCAGCCAGATATCTATAAAGGTGGGGAGGAGCAGCCTCCCCGGGGCCAAGGAGATAGGCTGGCTTCTTGTTAAGTCACTGTGAGATGACAGGGTTACAGGGTCACCACTCTGTTTGTTGAATCCTGACCCTCTGAATCTAGTGTGACTTCTCGGATGGGAGGAGGAGAGAGCTGTGTGGAAGGAGAGCCATATCAAGACAGGAATCCCAAGGGCTGGGGGCCTGGGTGTAGCTGCCCAGGCCCATTCACTACATACCTGTCACTAGCAGAATCCTGCTCTGCCTGCTGGGGGAGTTCCCAGAGCTATGTAGGTTCTCTCCATTCATGGGGCTGGAGGTATGAATCACATGACCATGCACTGACTCCGCCCTCTGTGGCACAGAGAGAGGAATCTGACAGTTTGAATTTTGACCCCCTTTGTGTTGTAACTGGTGCTCATAAATAGTCAAGGCAGTGTTTGGCTTTGCCTCTTTTTCTGCCCACATGCTAATAATTTTGTAGAAAAAAAATTAAGAGAATAACATAAGGCTGGCCTTGCTCCTAAACTCTACAAGCATCTTCGGACACTGTCAGGCCAGCCTCTCTGCGCTCCACCCGGCCTTCTCATCACATCTCTGGTGAGCATTCTGGTTACAAGCCTGGATGTGGGAGCCAGACGGCCTGGATTCGAATCCCACCACTGTTCCTATTGGCTGTGTGGCCTTTGGCAAGCACCTTACACTTTTTTCTCCTCTAGTTTTCTTACCTTAAAAGTAAGGAGATGGGATAAGATCCCCTCAAAAATGCTTCTTAGCTCTGAAGATGATTGTGCTTTTATTTATTTAAAAAATATAAGAAATGACAACTATGCAGATTAGAGAGGGAAGGGGTCAGAAGAGCAGGCAGGGGTGGGAGAAAGATGGACCAAGAACCTTTTCTCTCAGCTGCAGACCAGCTGCTCTCTCCTCTCTTGCTTTAGGGGGTGGGGAGGGTGTCTCCGACTGCAGAAGAAAAAGAACGTAGGAACCTTGAGTTGTTGTTATTGGGGGAGACAGTGTGGTCAGAAATTTGGCCAGGAAGCCCCGGTCACAGCAATGAAGACTGGCTGTCTGGCCCCGGCTGCTGGGAGAGGGAGGGATCAGGAAAGTATAAAGCCTCAGGGTGCATCAGGGGTGCACTAAGCTCCCCCCAGGGGAATTGGAACTAAGGAACCAGAATCTCAATTTTACCCAGCACCTTGGCTGAGTTTTAGTTTTCAGACTTATAATCACCTATGTGATTGTCCTCTGACTTGAAAATGAGGATCCACTCTTTCTGTTTTCTCTGCTTCTATTCTGTCAGAAGTTGTTCAGTGCAGTGGAGCAGAATTTGGTCTCAGCATCGAGTCCCCTTCTAAGCCATCGTGTTCTGGGAGCTAAGCCGAACACAGAATGCAGATGAGAAGTTGCTAGGAAATTGTCAAGGCCTCAGGCAAAGCTAAATTTGATTTCCTTGTACTCATTACCCCTGAAAGGAGTTAATGCTGGTGACAGTGAGGTCTCAGGTGTTGCAAGGGGGAGGAAAAAGGCTTCTGGGAAAGGATTCACAGGTCAGAGGTGCTGCTGACGGGCTGTTCCAAAAAGCAGCGGCCCCTCCCACCCCCACCAAGCACAGCACTAAACTCCCATGGAAGCGGCTTCTCTGAGGTCAAGGACTGAGAACAAATTGCAAATAAAAGCATCAGTCTCCTTTGCAGCTGACTCACTTGAGGTCACTTGGGCTCAGGGAGAAGCCAAACCACTGTATAAGGCAGGAACAACTTGATTTGGGGCATGTATAAATTAGGAAATGCCTAGTACTTAATGGAAAAGTAATAGGTAGTTTTATTTGCACAGCTGATAGACAAATTTGGCTTTCTGTGTGTTCAGACCTTTAAATATTTACAACCAAGTACCTACAAGAGGACTATTTCTGCAGAGACCTTTCTGAAGGAATATTGTGACTTTCAAAGAACCCTTTGCTAAACCTTCTGCGATTTCTTTTCATACCTTCTCTGTAATTGATGGCTAAGTTTTTCTGGATCGCCTTAGTAAACACGGTGTGGTAATACTTTGAACTGTTCACAGCAATGTAGGGGGCTAGGATACACCCATAACCTAAGGGCAACTACCCAGCAAAGAGGTCACTTTGCTCATTAGAGTGGGTGGAAGGGAACCCCACTACAATTTAACACTGAGAAACCATAGGGCCTCCTTGCCAATGCACTTTGTTTGAGGTGGGCCCTGGAGACCCCTTCTGGAAAGTACTTCAGGAAATGTGGGAGGTTCACATCCTCTCAGAAGAACTTCAGCTACTCCTAGGGAGTCAGGAGCAAACCCCAACCCCCGGAAAGAGGCTTCTTGGGGACTTTGAGACTTTGAGGAGTTTTAGAACTTGATCTTCCCAGTACCCTACATGGGGGGAGCTGATGGAGAACTAGAAACTGTATGGCAGCACCTGCAAACTCCCTTCCTTATGCCCTCGGTATTCAACAAAGGGAGCGCTTGGCCCCATTGATGCCCCTGCACCCTGGGGAAATGGGCCCGGAAGAGTGAAGCCACTTGTGTGAAGTCCCACCAGAATGAGTGCGGCAGGGCTGGGGTTCAAACTCACATCTGCCAAACTCCAAAGCCACATTGCAGTATACAGCATTTTTGAGTATTACTGGAGTGATATGGCGCTTTTAATTCCCAAGGCTGAGCCCCAGATTTCTTATCTGTAATGCGGGGGCAGTAACACCCACTTGCAGAGTCACAGTCAATGTTGAAGGAGATAACACTGTGCATCAAGCACCTGACGTTGTTTCTAGAACACAGAAGCCTACAACGCATGATAGCTATTATTTCTTGTTGTTTCAAGAAATCGAAACAAACAGTGAGTTAGGTGAAGAGTACATTGTTTTCTACAATCCAATACAGTGATCTTTGGGAATTAAAAAGGAATGCTACGAATTGTCACCCTATCCCATTCAGACTTGCCAAATCTTTTAGACCAAGAGTCCAGGAATAAGAATGATTTTTAGGGAAGGTTGTGGGAGATGGGATGGTAACGTACTCAGGACCGTTTTGAATAAGGAAGCAGCTCCCAGAATTGCAGATATACAAAGTCAAGGGGTAGCAAAAAGCACGTAATAGCCAACCTGCCAAGACCAGAGAGGGAAGATCTCTGTCCCCCCTTCAGCATATCCTGAATAGCTGCTGTGCAGGGAGCACTGTGCCTGCACAGACTTGTGCCCCTCTCAGGAAGGCACTTCTGGTGCCAGATGCTAAATTGGACACTATGGGCAGATGCAGGTCACAGATGTTTCTCCAATGACAGGGAAAGGCCAACCTGGAGGATCCAGGTTAGCAGAGAATAGACATGGCTAAAAAGTTTCAACAGTAGGGCGGCGCCTATGGCTCAAGGAGTAGGATGCTGCCTATGGCTCAAAGAGTAGGGCGCCAACCTCATATGCTGGAGGTGGTGGGTTCAAACCCAGCCTCAGCCAAAAAAAAAAAAAAAGTTTCAACAGTAACTGCCGCATCCCCTGTTGACCTTTCTTCTGAAGCACAGTTCTATTAGAAAAGTACAGTTAGATTAGAAATTGCAAATACAATTTTAACAAAATAGCAACATTTGATGTTAAATTTTGCTGGGAGCCATTTTCCTAATCATGTGTCCAGATCTCTGGAGAAAGGATGTTGTTTTGTGGAGTGGAGAATACTACTAGAAAGATGTGACTGTTCCTATCCAACAAAAAAAGAGAAACAAATGAGGTTGTTTTGTTTTGGTTTTGATTCTCCCACACTTCAGACTGAGAAGACTCATTTCTACACGGTGAAGGCCTAGACAATTTTCTGGTTAAAGCACAATTATCAAATGGTCTTAGGAAAAGTCACACACAAAGCAGAGTGTGACATGGAGACCTGATCAGGAAGGAACCAGGTATCAATGCTGTCAAAGACAGCTCCTAAGGAACAGATATATATTCAGGTACAGAGATAGGAACATATGGATAGGCCTATGATGACACCAATTAAAAAAAGAAAACCTTCACACATACTTCAAAACAAAGATAATATGTTTCAAAAGAAGACAGAGGGAAAATGGAATATGGGAATTACAGTGCCTGAATGTCAATCCTTAGTTTGACTTTGAAGGAATTAGATAGATAACATAAGACAGATAAGGGCAAGATTTCAACAGTCAGGTGTCCTGACTAGCAGGTTAATAAATCAACACCCAGTAGCAGCATTTTCAGTTTATTACATTACTTTTAAGTAATATGCCCTAAGACACATTGTAAAATCAGTACAAAATGGGTCCTTACTGGGGGCGTGATCATATATCATCCATCATCTAAAAAATCCCCATTTCTTCAAGGAGATGGACACTAATGGGGGGGGGGGTCTCAAAGCAGGTTTGCACACACACATGATTAGTATTATTACACTTAAAGACCTCATTTTCATGACCAAGGACTACCATTACCCAATACTAGTTACTCATTGATAATCCCCCCGAGTAGTACCATACATGGCCCATAGTGCACCTTCACTCTTTCTTCATGGACTTGGCCTGAAGTTGAATTTGATTCAGTATTTATTCACAAACTAAGTCTGTGTCTCCCTTAATTTATGAGACTTTGGTCTGAATGACTTGTAGCTATTTCTGCAACCCCGAATCACCTCCAAAGACATGTAGTAGATTTTGTAAGGTGGGTAGAACATTCTACTTGGAGCCAAATGTTCTGGATTTCTTTGTTTTAGGGGTTTGTTTGTTTTGAAATAGAATCTCACTTTGTCAACCTCAGTAGAGTGCGGTAGCATCACAGCTCACAGCAACCTCAAACTCTTGGGCTCAAGTGATCCTCTTACCTCAGCTTCCCGAGTACAGAAACTACAGGTGTCTGCTAAAATGCTTGGCTCTTTTTTAGAGACAAGGTCTTGCTCTTGCTCAGGCTGGTCTTGAACTCTTGAGTTCAAGCAATATGCTTGCTTTCTTATTTGCCAGCTGTGTGTTCTTGGTCAAAAAATTTAACAGCTCAGAGCTGTGATTTCTTCATGCCATAGAAGTTATACAGTCTTGTGGATGTGTTAGGATAAACGGGATAATGTAGAAATAGTACAATACATTATTATTGTACTATTGTTAGTTAAGGGGCTATATATAATCTGTGAAAATAATTTTAGATAAAGGTTTCCAAAAATGTTCAGATTCCTGGAAGTTAATTAGAATACATTTTTGTCTTCACAAAGTAGACAGCTCTTATTTGTTGGGTCAGTCCTGGAATGCTAGTTAAAAACTCAGTCACACCATGATGACTGGAGGGATTAATAAAATGGGTGACAATTTAAAAAAGACCTTTACAATTTCCAGCATTTTCTTTACCATTCACAAAGCATAGGAATGCTATTGAGACCAAAATAATCAGGAGGTGGAGATTTAAAACAGAAAGTACCATGACGGGCATCTGAAGTTTCTTTTGGATTAGGCTCTGATTAAAGAATGGAAAATATTTTTGCCATGAAAATTCTTGTCATTAAGCCAAACACCTTCCTTGGATTAGCTTCCTCTTGGGAGAGCTGAAGCTTTCTCCCAGGCGAGGGACCTTATCTCTTTAGGGACCAATATCTCATCTGTAACCAATCATCTCAACATGGATCTTCCTGTATTTCTAGGAATTAATTTTTTAAAAAAGTAGATTTATATAAGCTTAAACTGCCCAGAAACAGGTTAAACAGTTTTCCTATTTGATCTGTTTTTTTTTATTGTAAAAGTACAAATATTTTGTACATTTCTATGAAATATGCAGAAAATTTGGAAAATGCAGAAGAGCGTAAATGTGAAGTGATAAATATACTTCATTTTTTAGTCTACATTTTTAGTCTTTGTTTCTATGCATGTGTATCTATGTATACACATATATTTATATGTTGCATATGTGTAATATATGTAATACATACTTTTAAAGAGCTCACGTTTACGAGCTGCTAGGAACTGGCTTTTTAATGTAGTAGATCATGAATACTTGCCTGTGTCCCTCTCTGCAATGATTATAAATGGCTGTAGAAGACCCAGTGGCAGTGGGTTTTGCTGTGGTCTTGCTGAGGCTTCAGAAAACCGTTCCTGGGGGATGCTGGGTCCATCCTTCCCCACATGCTCTGTGCTCTAGAGGACAGCTCTGTTGTCTCCACTGTCAGCTTCCTGCCCTGTCCCATGGGGTCAACTGAATCAGCGCCTCCAGCACAATCTCAAACTACCCCTCTGAGGGAGGGGAGAGGAGGATGCTTTGGTTGGGACCACTGTGCATGGTAAGGGAGTCAACCTGGCCCAGAACCTACCACCACAGGCTCTGGGGTCAGGATGACTGGATTTGAATCCCTGCCCCACTGTACACCAGCTGTAGGACCTCAGGCAAGGGCCCCAACCTCTGGCAGAGATGAGCCAATAACAATGGTGCCCATTCCATAGTGTTATTATGAGAACTGGATAAGAAATCCATGCAAAGCTCGTGGCACAGTCTTTGACAAACGTATCATAAGGACTCTGTAAATGTGAGCCACTGTCATTGTTACTTCCAGTTCCTGTGAGGGCCACAGACGTTTGATGTGAGAAGAAGGTGGCATCAGGGACATAGAAGAATCACTGGAAGAAACTGAGACAGGAGGGATCCTGGTATGGCAGTGGGAGGGGTGCAGTGTAAAGGTAAGTTTTACAGGTCACTAGGCCAGGCCATGGTACCAAGGTATTTGGTCAAACACAAGTCTACATGTCAGTGAAGGTATTTTGTAGATGATTAATATTCAAATCATTAGACTTTAAGTAAAATAGAGTATCCTTCGTAATGTGGAGTCCTTAAAGCCTCATCATGAAGGTTTTAAGAAAAAAGAAACAGTGTTACCCCCAAAGAGGAATAAATTCTGCCAGCAGGGTGACTTTGGACTCCAGCAGTATCAACCCTTCCCTGGGTCTCCATCCTGTCTGCCTGCTCTGCCAGCCTCACAATCCTCTCCAATTCCTTAAAATAAGTCTCAGTATCTGTCTCTGTCTCCCTCTCTCTCTCTCTCTCTATATATATATTTGTCTGACTAATACACGGTAAAGCGTAGGAAAAAGACAGGTGAAATGGAGAAGGTGAATGTTCAGGCAAGGTCAGTGGAACAGGGAAGAGCAGGAAGGAAGGGAAAGGGATTTGGGGACATATTCAGAGCAGGAATCATGACCTATTTATCTTTGTTGCCTGAACATGATTCCAAGTGTCTAGGTATAAAATAAAGGAAAGAAGGGAGGGAGGGAGGGAGGGAGGATGGGGGAGGGAGGGAAGAAAGAAGGGAGGGAGCAAGGAGAGAAAGGAGGGAGGAGGGAAAGAAACAAATTCCCGGGAGAGGCTTGAGATAAGCCTTGGTTCCAGCTGTCATTTTCTTTTTAATCCTTGAAGCAATGCCTGGGATATTCCTCTTCAGCATATTTTAAAGTCAAGCCACAGCACAGATCTCTGACATAAAGAACATAAAGGAACTTCAAGCCTACCTTCAACATTGACAAATGGAGTTCTGAAAATTTCTCCAAATCAGTTCTGAACTAGTCAGTGCTGTTCATTCTCCTCTCTCCCACTTTTCATTCCTTGTTTCCTAGATATTCCATAGACCTGCCTTCTGGTAGTTCTGTTTGACGCCTGCCTATCACCTACATCTAACCATCAATTTCTTGTTTCTCCAACCCAAACTTACCTGATCTAGACCCTATTACGTCTCACCTGGATGTCACTGTGGAAAATAATCATGGTAAATAATTTCCTTGTAAGGGATTAAGCTGGCAACGTGGTTGGCTCCTCCGACATCCTATTCCCTCTTACTGATCTGTAGAAGTGACGGAAAGCTGAAGACTATGGGAGAGGCAGTGTCTTACCCCTAGCAGTTATCTCTTAAGTTTTGTGAGACACCAGTTTCAGGAAATATCAGCAGGTGTGTTACAAAGAAAAAAACTGTTTTGAATGAATGAGTGTGAGAAGCATGACATAATATATCCTCCCTTGGAAATCCCCCTCCATTAGTGTGATAAAGGTTTGATATCCTGTAGTAAATAAGCTCATTGAATTTAGTTCTGTTTTATAGGTAATCCCTGTGGGGAGGAACATATTTTTTCTTATGGAATGGTGGTCCACAGGATAGTAGCTTGGAAAATGCATCCCCAAATGAATGAAGTTAAGAAAAAAAAAATGGAAATGGTAGGACTTCAGATGACTTCAAATGGCACGTAGAAAAAATGTCTTGAACTGGGGAGCATTGGTATGGAAGAGAGGAAGAAATTCTGGCCCAATTTACATGGTACCCAAAGACCACGTAGAGTGATAGTAGATGGCTATTACAGAGAGGGGGCATCCTCCTCCATCTCCCAGCTGCTCGGCCCTTCCTCTGGTATAGTCCTCCCAGTCCTTTCCAGTTCCTCCTCTCCTGTCTGCTGCTCACTCACAGGAATCCACTGAGGCCTCACTCTGCCCTGTTGTTTTCCTCCCAAACCACGTCTCTCTGCATCTCTCCGTGCTGGCATCACTGCAGCTTCCATTTTGCCTGTTTGGGGGAGAGGACTTCATTTTCCTCATTGATTGACTCATCTCCTTTCCTTCGAAGCGTTGCCATGTGTTATCCGTGGAGGAAGGCTAGGCCTAGCTGCAAAGATTCCACAAGTACAGAACTCCAGCTTCATTTTCAGATATATATATATATACTTCAACTATTTGGAAAAAGGAACTGTGATAATAAACACACACTCTACTTTGACATGTACCAGATTGTAGCATACTAAAATAGGTAAGCTTGTTCTTTTAGACCTAGAAATAGCCTTTCTCTCCCGTGTCTTGTAGATGTGTCTTTAAACAGAGCTTGTAGCTCTGCAAGGATGTGTTCCTAAATTCAGGACCATTCATGTTCCCTAAAGTAAACTGTTGCAAGTGGACACCAATCATTAATGTGGGAATGACCATGCCCCACTAAATGCTGGGAAGGCTTGCAGGCATGTATTTAGCACTGTGCTCTCTTATGGAAAATCAGTTTTATGATAACAAGTGGACAGGTAGTACACTGCATTGTGACAGCATCATATTGTAGTATTTTTAACGAATTAAGTTTTCTGTGTTTCTTACCTTTGTATTTATAAACACTAAGCACATACGTGTGTGTGAGAGTTTATGTTACATTTATCTCCTCTCCTCAGTAGGATGAAATAATTATTTTTATAATAAGCAAAAGGCAAATATAAAAATGATACGTTTGACCAGGTCAAATCACCCTTCCAGAAAAATGAAGGCCATGTGTGGAAAGCGCTCTGATAAAAATCATGCAAAGACAAGTAGAACATTAACAATTATTTGTCATTGGGGTTCACCTTTTATGGTGCTAAAAGTTACTGGATGTACTTCATGCAGTAAAAATTTGCAAAACAGTTCTGTGGTGCCTGCCAAGTTACAATGGTATTTTGAAACAGAATATAGCAAGAATAAAAATAAGGTTATTGGCATTTTACAGTGTGTCTTGAACTTACTGTACCTAGAAAACTGACTGTGAACTCAAATTAAACCTGACAATTAAAATTCACCTTCAGCATCATTCAAAGTAGATGCACTCTGAGAACGGATGGGATAGACCGTCAGGGAAAACTGTGTTACACATTCTTTTATTAACAATGCAAGTGGCTACCATGAAAATTCAGCTACTGTTATTGTCTGATAAGAGTGCAATGCAGATGTAAGAATTATCAACAAGTAAGCTTAATGAATTAATTCAAAGGCTGAGATTTTGTGAAATCTTTGTAGCTTCAGTGGACAAGACTCTTTTGTTTGCGCTTGTATAATATTACAAGTTCATGCAGGCAAATATGAGAAAGATTTATTACTTTCTAAAACTCTTGACATGTGCACAACAGAAGAAGACATTTTTAGATGTTTAGATCAGTTTTTAACACACTGTCAAATGAATTGGCAAAAATATAAGCTAACCGTACTGATGGTATGAAAACAATGGCAGGGAGAAAAGTCAGAAGGAACAGTTTATATCGAGACCATTACCAAAGTGAGTTCAAATATTTGCTGCAGGTTGAGTAGATACATACTGGCTATCAGGAATCTTTCAGAATTACATTGCAGAGTGCCATGCACATTGTTAGTTTTATCAGGAAATAATATTTACATTGTAAACTTTGATGTGTGATATGAATGATACAAAGAGAAAGTTCTAGGATTTACTTTTTACACCAAAGACCAGTGCCAAACAAGATAAGAAATCACAGCCCTTTGTTTATTTGTGGTTATTGTGGTTGGCAAAGAAACCCCATGACCACATTCTCTCTCAAATATAACAAGAGTGGGCCGCTGAAGTTTCATATGTCTATATATAATAGATTTTAAATATGTACAATATATGTAACTTTTAAAGGGAGTTTGTATTTATAGAAAAATTGACGAGAAAGTGTAGATAGCTCCATATATTCTCCCTCCACAATTCCCCCTAGTACTAACATTAGTGTGGAATACTTGTTAGAAATGAATCAATATTGGTACACTATTACTAATTGAAGTCCATGGTTTACATTAGGGTTCACTCTTTATGTTGTACAGTTCTATGGATTTTGGCAAATGTATAATGCCATGTATGTGTGATTATAGTGTCATATAGAATAATGTCACCACCTCAAGGACCACTGTAATTTTAATAAGCTGAAAGAGACCAACTAGAAAATCAGAGTGACCTTGTTTCCTTATAATAGCTGATGAAGCATCAGCAATGAAAATGAAACCAATTTCACAACACGTTTCATGCAATACTAATCAAATGTACCTGCTTTGGTCCTGAGAACAAAGGAAAAGGAGCGGATTGAAAGTAGGGAGGCAGAAGGAATGGTGGGTGGCAAAGAAAGCAGTGGAACTCTGCTCCCACTTTGCCCCCTACCAAATGCAGCATCCTGCTGCTTCCCTGGGCTTAGGTTTCTGGTCCACAAAGTGAGGAGTCTGATTCTGTGACTGCAAAGGCCCTTCCAACTCCACTAGAAGGAAGTCACAGATCATTGTAACCAGGGCTAGTATTTCAAGAATTTTAAAAAAGGACTAAGAAAACATAAATATGTTTTGGATTTTTTTTTTTACCTCTTTTATCAGTAAGTAACATGTTTGGATTTCAGCTAAAAACAAAAGAAATAATACAGACTATTTCTAGATAATAATCTATAAATACAATTCTCTTCATCTCCTTTTAATCCATGAACCGAGTTTATTAAAGAACATTCTTCTCGTAATGGAAAGAAATTTGATACTAGTGCTTACAGAAGGTGCACCTTTCATTTTGTAGCTACTTTTCTTTCTTCTTATTTATACAGAATTATCCTAAAATCAGTGGAATAAGCAGAAAAATGAGAGAGCAGTTGTATGATAAGTGCCTGTGGCTTTGTTCTGAAACCCTAAGTTCTAGATTGATAACATGTTAAAAACCCTCCACTTGGGAAAGAAGACTATATCCAAAGGATTGTGTGAATATACACCATTAATAATAGCTAGCATTTAGTTTAAGTCTGTCATCCTAAGCACTTTACATGGATTATAACATTCTATCCACTCATCAATCTTATGAAGTAGACACTATTATTATCTCCATGTTACAGAAGTTGGAGGAAAAGCATAGAAATTAAATAGTTTGTCCAAAGTCACTCTGTGGTGGTTAAGCTGTGATTTGAGCCTAGGTTGACTCTTGGGCCTGAGTTCTTAAATACTAAATTATACTGCTATAAAATTACATTAAACATATGTATAAACATATATACATATATATACATTTAATTAGAACAGAAATATAATGAGGTATCTGTAAAGGGAGTAGAAACAAGTTGCAATATAAAGATGATTCATAGAAGAAAGACTTGTGTGTATTTAGAAATGCATAAATCCTGGCCGTAGCTATTTTTGAATTGGAGTAAATTATTTTTCACATTTATGTTGCAATTAGAAGACTTTGGTTACTGTCATTGCTGTGAATAATAAAGTCCTTTGTCTTGGACCCAAGAGTCTTGTGTCTTCTGCCAGGTGCTAATTTTCAAGAAGGGTAAAATCTAAGACCCTTAGAAATTCTTGAGAGCTGTGTTTAATTTTTTTTATTTTCTGAAAATACTGTCCTAGATGACTAACACTTGCCAAGTCCATCTTTGACTCAAGCTGAATGAAAGAATTACCTTTTCCTGGGAATGTGCTAGTGGCTCACCCATGGTAGCCTCAGAATGTCTGTGTACAATATAGATTACTATTCTCATTTTGCAAATGAACAAACTGAGGTTAGGGACATGAAGTACTTTCCCCAATATCCTATAGCTAGTAAATTTCAGCTCTAAGACCTGAAATGTGTTCTTTCTGCCACTATTGACTTTCAATACATTTTAGCTATAGACATACGAATTTTCAAACCCAAATATAAAGGCCACTGGGAAAGGAAAACTGATTGTTTAAAGAGAAAATGTCAGCTTCAAACAAGGAAAGGGAGAAGTACAAAATAAATAAGGACAAAAGAAAATAGGAAGAGGGAAGATAAAAAGGAAGGGAAAATATGTCCAAATATTTTTAAGGGGCAAGTGGAGGGCTGAGGTCCCTGAACAAGAGTCAGGAGTAGAACAGCGTGTGAGGCTCACTAAAGGGACTTAGTGCGAATCTGTAGAAAGTGTGAAACAGAGCACCCAGGGTGAAGCCCGGGATGAGCTCCACAGCCATGCTATAAAACATGTCACTCTAAACAGTCAAGTGGAAAGAGTCCAGGGAAATAGGGCAGTCATCAGAGTGACTCAAAAGAGTTGAGACCGAGAAGGGGATCAAAGGTGAGATCAAAGGTGAGAACCCTATAGCTTGAGCAGGCAGATAGGAGAAATTTCTTGAAGCCCTGAAACAATGTGGCAGGGGTGGTCTCTGGTCATTCTTGGGTAGGGATTTGTCTGTTTGTTATGTTTGAACATAACCTTGCCTCTGTGTGGAAGAGAACTGATATGGACCTTGATCTGGTTTGGATAAAGCAGGATCCGCCAACACTTATTTGCTTGACCCTTTGCAGAAGGAATTTTGAGAGTTACTTGGTCAAAAACTGCGATGTTCAGAATCAGTCGCCAAAGACACCTTCCGTGGGTTTTGTTAGGTTTTGTTTCCTTCTTTTTACCTCCTTTTCAACCCAGTTGTACTTTGAGCTACTCCAAACCCTGACGAGAATCAAAGCTGGGTTTTTTAACTCCCACTTGGGCTAGTGTGTATTTTCAGCATGGAGGCTCTGTAAGCATCATTCATCGTATTTTATTTTGTTCCAACTCACAGCTCAGTCACCAGGATTCTGCAGACGTTCACTCGTGATGACAGTGGAACCCTGATTAGCCCTCAGTTTTTTTGTTTCCTTGCACAGCATAGTTGAAATAATTTGGGGAAAGTTTCTCTTCTTCAAGAGGCTAGGAAAGAATGATGAATGGGTGCCTTGTTCTGACGCATCATTCCGTTTCCTACTCCAGAAAAAACTGACAGACAGTTGCTCATCTCTGTATTTTCAGAAGCCTCACCTTTCTCTCTAAAAAGATCCCTCCCTGTTGTAGCAAACATGTGCCGTAGAGGTGAAGCAGAGTTTCATATTATTCATTAGGCCTGAGTCCTCATTAGGAACTTCTTTATAAAATAAATACAAGGCTCTGCAGAAACAGGGAACAAGAGCCCACTTCATACAAAGTACAATGATAAATGTCTCCTGTGGCCCCAGATTCCAACTCTTAACATCTGTAATCTCCCCATCTCCATGGAAACATAAAGTAAATAATAAAAATAGTCCAGATCCAGGAAAAGCACAGCGGGGAATGTCTGTCCTAAAGGAAAACAAGTGCTTAACATGCACTCCCGTACCAGCGAGAGGAACTACATGAAACTTAACAGTTGATAGATAGGAAAACAGCAGTGAGTGGGGAGTGCAGGGTCTTACAGCAAGCAGACGAGAAATGTCAGGTGATTTGAAGAAGTGCTGTCTGCCTTCAGTAGGAGGCCTGAAGGAAACACTGCTTCTTATATTCACGGGCTTGTACGGTGTGTATTTTACATTTTGTACAAATGTGTTTCGAATTATAAGCCTGTCATGTTACACTAGATTTAAAGGAAAGCAAAGATTATAAAAGTAATAGCATCAAGCAAAGAGTTGAGAATCATTGATTTGGTTTTTGCCACATGAGTTCTAGCAAAGCTGTGATCTGCCAAAAAGACCCTCTGGGTCTCCTCCCTACCTGCAGCGTGACAGCCGTGGGGGTGCTCTGAATGTCCCTTCCAGGCCTCTGTTCATTCAGGAGGTTCTGTGGCCTTGCCAAGTGCCCCAGAGTTAGGGCAAAAGCAGCAAAGCAGTCGCCCATGAGAGGAGAACGTACACCCAAGGGGATGAGAAAACCCTCTGGAATAGGGTAATGTCAAGATTGGGAATTCTGAGTTAATTTAATTTTCTGATTAACTGTAGAGAATTTAGAACTTTCGACTCATTTAGCCTGGTTTAGCTCATCTGCAAAATAATAATAATAATAAAATAGAGAGGGGTGCAGGGGGGACTTTCATGACTCTGGGGTCCCTGCCAGCCCTCGAATTCTGCAATTCTATGACTTGAGCACAAAACACAATTTTCTTTCAGCATTTGAGGATAAAAATCTTAGAATTTCTGGGTTTCCAGTTCTACTATAGCAAAAACTGTGTATTGATTACAACTAGATGGCAGTTTGTGTGTGTGTGTGTGGCTTGGGGAAAGACTCAGGGATCCAGAGCCAATCCCAGTGACTAGCTGTGTGACCTTGGGCAACTCAACCTTCTTGGCCATGATGTCCCTGTCCTCATCAGTGGGGATAATGGCATTCTGTGTAGCATTACTGCTATAGGAATAATGATCAGTGATCAATAAATGGTAATTGTTATATCTTAACAGATTTGGGGGCAACATTTTAAAAATGTTTTTGATCATATGGGTAAGATTTTATAGTATGGGGCAACTTGTGCCGTGTAATTTATGAAATGCAACCTCCATACTTTGCAATGGAATTTCCATTTTGCGCTGCATATATGCAAATCTAGAGTGAAGATCTACCATGGGATATTTCTTTCAAATCTCTTACCTGTAGCTTTTCACTTGGATTGTTTTCCTCTTTCTCCTAAAAATGGAGTACAGCTAAAACATTCTGCTTAATTGTATAGTAAGGAATAATTGAGTCCTACTAAGTGGAAGTTTTTACTATACGATTGGTGCGTAGACACTTTGCCATTTATTTTGACAAGCAGTGTTCGCATTAAAAGCTACCAAGACGCTTGAGTTCTCTGTGGATTCTGGTTATAAGACCTTTGTTGGAAGTATAACCAGCAAATATCTTTTCCCATTCTGAGGGTTGTCTACTTACTTTTCTTACTGTGTTCTTGGCTGTGCAGAAGCTTTTTAATTTGAGGAGGTCCCATTTCTTTATAGGTGGAATCCTCTGCAGTAGCTACTTCCTTGGGGGTTGGGGGTTGCTCTGGACTGGTTTCTCATGTTGCCAGGATTTTTCTGCTGATTCTTCTTCATGAGTGATTTCTTTTATCTGTTTCTTTGCCCTAATTTTCCTTTCACTTCCTCTTGCTCTTTAAGTTACTGTGCCTCTGGACTAAGGTTTCAATGAACCCTTTTGGTACAGTACCAGAAGGATGAGAAGATTGAAGAGGAAGAAGGGAGAAAAGAAAGAAAAAAGAAAAAAGAGAAAGGAGAGGGGGTGGGTAAAAGGGAATATTGGCAAAAAGAAGAGAGGCACAGAAAGACGGAGACAGGAGCAATATAGGTGCACAGTGGGGTACTCTGACCCAACCTCAAAAACGCCCAACCTCTTGGGGTGCCAGATTGGGTGGTTTCCTTGAGGTCAGCAGCTCTTTGCTAGGCTGTTCAGACATAGTAACCCACCTCCACCAAGCAGAGAGATTTATGCTATAAATCAAATCAGGGCTCGGCGCCTGTGGCTCAATCGGCTAAGGCGCCAGCCACGTACACCTAAGGTGGCGGGTTGAAATCCCCAGCCCGGGCCCGCCAAACAACAATGGCAGCTGCAACCAAAAAATAGCCGGGCGTTGTGGCAGGCACCTGTGGTCCCAGCTACTTGGGAGGCGGAGGCAGGAGACTCGCTTGAGCCCAGGAGTTGGAGGTTGCTATGAGCTGTGATGCCATGGTACTCTACCCAGGGGGATAGCTTGAGGCTCTGTCTCTAAATAAATAAATAAATAAATAAATCAAATCAAATCAAAACAAGCAAACAGAAAACTTCATGGGATAAAATTGGGGGAAAAAACAATAGGTGTAGAAACACTAGCAAAAATGAAGTTCTAATTGTTAAAAAAGGCAACAATGGAAAATTATATTTAAACTAGAAAAATGAAGAAAAAAGAAAAGAAAAATCTATAGGGGAAATGTTGAAATTAAAAAACAAAAACAAAAAGCAGTATAAATATCTTGCTGAATATTGTCTGGGCTTATTGAATATCTTCTGAGGTATGAGATGTTAATCACGATGCTGATGTTGGTGTACAAGATGGAGACTAGAGGCCTTTGCTGATTTCTCAAACCCCTCAGGGTGGAGAGCCTAAATCTCTTCTCAGCTCACTTAAAAGGCACTTTAAACCGGTCACCTTGGCCAAGCAGAAGTTTTGCCAGGAAAGCACTTGTCACTGGGATCACTCCTAAAGTGGCTATCCATTTATCCAGTGTGCTAAAACTGGTCTCTATGCCCCTGAGGGCCAAGGCTGTAAGGCATCTCAGTCCCCACCTTTAGGCTGCTCAGTCACTAGATTACTCACCCAAGGTCTCCTGCCTGATCCTTGCCCTGCAACCCTGAGGGCGGAGCTTGCAGAGCAATTCTCCCACAATGGCTTCGTGTGGCCCACAGCCAAACACTATTAGCTCCGTCTGGCTCAGCAGTTCATTCTGGGGCCCTAAACAATGCTCATAGTCCTCCACACTCTTGCCCAAGTTCTCCCAGGCAGTTCGACTGAGTGCCAAGTCCAAAAGAAACCAAAATGGTTCACAGGTAAGGCCTTTCCAGTTTACAATCTCACTGCTGCTGTACTTTACAGCTGCTGGGGGATTAGACCAAACAAATGCGTGCAAACACTTGCCAATTCTCTGCTGCTTTTGTTCTTCTCATGGGGTCCAGAAATCTCTCAGACTCCCTGTGTCCCAAAAGGGATGTTTCTGGGCAGATCCCACCAGCCACAGATATCTGGAGTCTTCTCTCCCCAGATTCACCATGCCCAGTTGCAAGGAAGCTATTACTCGGCCCATCTTGCTCCTTCCCTCCTTTCCTTTGTTTTTTTGAGACAGGGTCTCACTATGTCACCCTCAGTAGAGTGCTTTGGCATCACAGCTCACAGCAACCTCAAACTCTTAGGCTCAAGTGATTGTCTTGCCTCAGCCTCCCAAATAACTGGGACTATGGGTGCC
Organism: Galagoides demidoff; assembly: GCA_963574575.1. Taxonomy (NCBI): domain Eukaryota; kingdom Metazoa; phylum Chordata; class Mammalia; order Primates; family Galagidae; genus Galagoides; species Galagoides demidoff. The sequence continues at coordinate 31,543 of CAUYQV010070109.1, forward strand.
CGGCACAATGCCTGGTCATATTTTGTTGCAGTTGTCATTGTGTTTTAGCAGGCCCAGGTGGGGTTTAAACCTGCCAGCCTTAGTGTATGTGGCTGGCACCCTATCCACTGAGCTTTTACAGATGCCACTCAGTAGAGATGGGGTCTTGCTCTTGCTCAGACTGGTCTCAAACTCTTGAGCTCAAGCAATCCACTCGCCTCAGTCTCCCAGAATGCTAGGATCACAGGCGTGAGCCAGTGTGCCAACCCCCATTTCCCCTTTTTAATCAAGATCTTTCTCTGAAAGCCTGGCCGATCTAACTACTGCACAATTCAAGGCGACACACACAACCTACAACACATACCAAACTCACCTCTGGGGTGGCGTTGGAGCAAGTCCGTGGCGGAGGTCTGGGAGAGTTTTCCCGGCCAACGCACCAAAATGTTATGCCCGAAAATTCTCCCAGATAACCTCCAGCAAATAGTCTGAGACACACTCCGATGTAAGAAGCAAGAGGTGAGTTTTATTCAGGCCCCGGGAAGCCCAGACTCTCCTGGCACGCAAGCCGAGGACGAGCCTTCAGGCCCGGGCCACGCCCGAGCCTGGACTCTCCTGGCATACACACCGAGGTAGAGCCCCAAACCCAAGGTGGAGAAAGTTTTTATGGGGTACAGAAAGCAAGAAGGGTAGGAGGGTACGGGTACACTTTTGATTGGTGGTTAGTGATTTCACTAGAAATGGAGGATTTGCATTGGTGGTTGATGATTTCACTAGGGGTACAGTTGAGGGGTGGGGAATTTTCTTAACCGCGGGCTAAGGTCGAGGCACCTTGAAAATACCTGTAATATTTCAAGGTAATAGAAACTAATTGTTTTACTGTGGTCAGATGCCTCAGTTGCCCGAGGAGGTATAATCGATAGACTAGGAATGGAATGGCAGAGCTGCAGGGTGTGGCCCTGGAAGCTAGAGGTTAAGGAATGCAGTAAACAGCTAGGAATGGGGTTTGGGCAGGCTTGTACAGTGAACAACAAAATGGAGTTAGTCTGGCTCTCTCATCAGTGCATGTAAACAAATCCATGTGGCATAAGCGGTTTGTTGGTGTGGCATCTTCACACTAGCGGCTAGTCTCTTGGATAGAGAAGCCTCACAGAAACACAAGAACACGAACTGGAAGATCCACAGCCAAGAAGGTTTATGACCCTTTGTCTCACTGAAGTAGGATTTGCTAAGCTTCAGGAGCATTGAGCCATTTATCCAGGTTTGCTGTGCAGTATTGAGAACATCAACTGCTACAAGGCCATTTGTGATGAAAAAAAAAGAAAAAGTCAGTGCACACGACCCTAGATACCTTTTTCAAGAAACAGACTTCAAGCTCCCCTCCTCCAGCAACAGAATCAAATCTTGGTTCTCCAGCACCCACTCCATCCTCTCTGGTGCCATCTCTGTCACCAACTTCTGGTGAACGTCAGCCTGCCTTCTTGCCTTCAATGTCTTGTAAGCAAGACATTGATGCAACATTAGATGAATGTTAATCTTTAATGTTCTTTTTTGAAATTTCTCTTATCTAAACTCTTTGTATAAGTTTGTTTCTATATTCTGTTTGAATTAAAAAATTGCAACAGTTTCTGTAACTTATTCTTACAGGACAGGGGTATTTTTTTTTTTTTTTTTTGAGACAGAGCTTCAAGCTGTCCCCCTGGGTAGAGTGCCATGGCTTCACTGCTCACAGCACCTCCAACTCCTGGGCTCAAGCGAGTCTCCTGTCTCAGCATCCCAAGTAGCTGGGACCACAGGCGCCTGCCACAATGCCTGGCTATTTTTTGGTTGCAGCCATTATTATTGTTTGGCGGCCCGGCCTGGATTCAAACCCGCCACCTTAGGTGTATGTGGCTTGCGCCTTAGCCGCTTGAGACACAGGCGCCGAGCTAGGACAGGGGTATTATTATTACAGGATTCCACTGTATTATTATTACCATACATGAGCCATTATAGTGTTGTCACTATTATTCTTACCATATCTGTGCTGTTCATCAGAGTTACATACACATCTGATCTAAAGACATTATGTGTCTTGTCCATAACCTATCAGGTTGCTGTACATGAATTTATGTATTTTTAAAAGATCTTAAAATAATTTTTAATTATTTCCTGTTTATCTTATTTTAGATTCACTCCTGAGTACCTTTTTGGTTTTTTTTTTTTTTTTAAATTTGTTTTGAGACAGGGTCTTGCTCTGTCTCCCCCAGCAGAGTGCAGTAGATCATCATAGCTCATGGCAACCTCAAACTCCTGAGATGGGACATCTTCCTGCTTCAGCCTTCTTAGTAGCTAGGACTACAGGTGTACACTAACATGCCTAGATCATTTTTCTATTTTTTTGTAGAAACAGAATCTGGTTTTTGCTCACACTGGTCTCAAACTCCTGACCTGAAGTGATCTTCCTGCCTCCAGCTGTGAGCAACTGCACCTCGCCTATTGATACTTTTAAAAATGACTTTTCCTGATTGCTTGTTACTCTTGTATGGAATTAAATTGATTTTTTGACTTTGATTTTCTATCTGGAAAACTTGGTGCTTTTTCTTAGTAATGTAATCATTTATGTGAAGTAAGTGTGTGTGTTGGTGGGTTTTCTATGTAGATCAGCATTTTTTGAACTTTTTAATCTCATGGCACACTTGAACCTATAGTTAACCTTCCATGGCACACTTAAATTATGTTGATTAAAAAAAAATTTTAAAAAAGCATAGATATACTGTGCTTTGAACTTCTTTCAAAAATAATTTAATTAATGATCTGCCATGGCACACGGGCTGAAAATCACTGATGTCGACTAATAATAGTTCTTAGTTCTCAAAGAGGTGTACTGTGGAGATTTGAAAATTTGCAAGAGAGGGTTTTATTTTTTTGGTTAGACCCCAGAATTTAATATCAAAATGCACATTATTGGCTTGGCGCCTGTGGCTCAAGCAGCTAAGGTGCCAGCCACATACACCTAAAGGTGGTGGGTTCGAATCCAGCCCAGGCCCGCCAAACAGGAATGACGGCTGCAACCAAAAAAAATAGCCGGGCGTTGTGGTGGGTGCCTGTGGTCCCAGCTACTTGGGAGGCGGAGGTAGGAGACTCGCTTGAGCCCAGGAGTTGGAGGTTGCTATAAGCTGTGATGCCACGGCACTCTACCCAGGGGAACAGCTTGAGGCTCTGTCTCAAAAAAAAAAAAAAGCACATTATTTTTAGAGCATTTTTCTTTTATTTATATTTTATACTACAATTAAAGCATTATATTGGCTTTTTGAAGTTGTGTCTGTGGACAGATTACATTACCTAAGAATTTCATTTCAGGATGAGGAGTTTGGCATCACGTTGTTACACAAAGGGAAGACAGATTTGATAGTTGTAAACTTCTGAGGTTTTGAAAATTTTATTTATTTCCAATCATTATGTTTTTGTATCTTTTTTTGTCTCACTGTGCTAGCAAGTCATGAACGATGTTGAAGTGATGATAGTAGGTACATCTAGTCTTGTTCCTAACCTCAAAGGAAATGCTTCCAAATGTTTTCACCTTTTACTAAAATTTTCTTTTTCTTTCTTTCTTTCTTTCTTTCTTTTTTTTTTTTTTTTTTTTTTTTTGAGACAGTCTCACTTTGTTGCCCTGGGTAGAGTGCTGTGGCTCAAGAGATCCTCTTGCCTCAGCCTCCCAAGTAGCTGGGACTACAGGCATCTGCCACAATCCCCAGCTATTTTTTAGAGACAGGGTCTGGCTCTTGCTCAGGTTGATCTCCAACTCCCGGGCTCAAGCAATGCCCCCCGCCCCTGTGGCCTTCCAGAGTGTTAGGATTACAGGTGTTAGCCATGGCTCTCAGCCTTACTAAAATTTTCTTTAAAATCATAAATGGATGTTCCATAAATGGAAGTTGTCAAAGCCTTTTTCCGTGTGCTTTTGCGATCAAATCTCTTATCCACTGCATCTAAGATATCTCTGCATCTATATCTCTTGATGAAATATACACTTCACTAGCATTGACGCATCTCACTGTTTTACTTATGTATTTTGATTGTTTTTCTAATGTTAAATCCATCTGGAATATCTGGGATAAACCTACCTCGGTTCTAATAAAGTTTCCTTTTTTAACCTGTCACTCCAATCCACCTGCTAGTATTTTTGTGTAGGATTTTTGGATCTAGGTTCGTGAGACAGGCACATCATTCTCCCTGATCGTGGGATCCTTGGGAGGTTTAAGTATCAAAGTCATGCTGGCCTCTCAAAGGGAGCTGTGGGCACTCGCCCAGGGGCTGCTTCCCAGAGTCCGCGGACAGGCTGGATGCCGGGTGCCGCGTGAAGAGCAGGAGAGCCGCGTGCGAGGCGCGTCCCCTGGCGGTCGCGGAGCTCATTAGCAGAGGAAAGGGTCAGAGCGCGCCTTGACACGGACCAGCCGGTGATGAGTCAGGCGGCGCCAGGGCTGCAGGGCTGTGCGGCCTTCTCTGGGACTGGACGCGCGAGCAACCCACCTTTAAAGACGAGGTGCCCAAGTCTCAGAGTCATTCACTAGACCCATAACTGCAGCTTCCCCATCTGTCTGAGCTGTAAAGTTCCTGAATCTTAATCTCTTTAGGAGTAAAATGGGGATAATTCCCCTGTCATGGAAATGGAAGTTGTCAAAGCCCTTTTCCATATGCTTTTGCGACAGTGAATTGCATCAAAGCACAATTCAGATTTTTCAGAGGACAACTCTGCATTTTGGCCTCAGCATTTTGTTTCCTTGTCTCTTGACAAATGGCAGCTAGGGGTAGAGAATTCAGGATTCATAATCCTGAAAAGTGTCCAGAATGACAGTCTACACGAGGAAGGTCTGTGTGAAGGAAGTACATTTGTTCATTTATTTGTTTTTCTTCATTATTCATTCTACACATATTTATTGGGAATCGTGGTAGGCAGACTAATGCCCACCTCCCCCCCCCCCAAAGTTGTCCACACCCTAATCTCTGGAACCTGTGTATATGTTAAGTTACATAATAAAGGAAAATAAGGTTGCAGAGGGAATGAAGGCTGCTAATCAGATGGCTTTACAGTAGGAGGGTAATCCTGGGTTATCCAGGCGGGCCCAATGTAATCACAGGGGAAGGGGAAGGTAGATGAGTCGGAGAGAGATTTGGCTCTGGAAGCAAGGCACAGAGAAATGCTACATTGCTGATCTCAAAGGGGACCTCTAGAAGCTTGAAAGGCAAAGAAATGGATTCTCCTCTGGAGCCTCCAGTGAGGAATGCAGTCCTGCCAACACCTTGATTTGGGCCTTATGATATTGGGATCAGAGAACCACCTGAACCCAACTGTGGTAACACTTTTGATCTGCAGAACTACTAAATAAGAAATTTGTCCTGTTAACTGGCTCAGTTTATGGTAGTTTCATACAGCAACTATAGAAAACTAATAAAATTAACACAGGCAGTAATTATTATAAATTCCTTTAATGACATAATATTTTTACCATTCACTATTTAGCATATTTATTATTGCAAATTGTAATTTTAGTTTCCTAATATGCACAGGTTAGGGAAATGATAAGAAAAATAGTGATAAATTGTCAGTATAATAGAAAAAGAAATTCTTCTGGTTTTTGAAAATTAATGTTAGTGGACTCATAAAATGAATTGGGGAGACCTCCTTCTCTTCAATTTTTTTGAGAAAAATTCAGGAAGATTGATATTTGTTCTTTGTAGCTTTACTAGAATCAGCTGTGAATCCTTCTGGTCCTGAGCTTTGTTTTTATAAGAAGATTTTTAAAAATTTCTGTTTCTGGGTGGCACCTGTGGCTCAAGGAGTAGGGCACCAGCCCCACGTACCGGAGGTGGTGCGTTTAAACCTGGCCCCAGCCAAAAACTGCAAAAAAAAAAAAAAAAATTCTATTTCTTCCCATTTCAATCTTAAGAGGTTATATATTTCCAGGCATTTATCCGTTTCCTCCAGATTTTCCAAATACTTTCTGAGTGTACAGTTGTTTATAATAGTCTCCAAAGGTCCGTGGTTATCAGGTCTCTTTCGTTTCCAATTCTGTTTATGTGGGTCTTCTCTTCCTTGTTAGTCTAGCTTGTAATTTACCAGTTTTGTTTATACTTTTGAAGAACCAACTTTTCATTTTGTTGACCTTTTGTATTGTTCTTTTTGGTCTCTATTTCATTTAATTTTGCTGTGATTTTTTTTCTTCTGCTAATTTTGGATTTGGTTTGTTCTTCTTTTTCTAGTTCTTTGAGGTACAACCTAGTTTGTTAATATTTGCGATCTTTCTACTTTTTGATGTAGGTAAATGATACTAAAATTTTCATTCTTTTCATTCTTGCAGCTCAATGAAAATAATTAATCTAAATTTTTTTCATTGAGATTTCATAAAGAAATGAAAAGAATTAATCCAATTAAAAATGGGCAAAATATTGATTAGACACTTCACAGAGGAAGATAGGGATGGTCAATAAGCGGATAAAATGTTTAATATTGTTAGTCATCATGAGAATAAAAATAAAAATTACAATGAAATACCATGACATGCCCAAATATATACACACAAGCATAAAAACACCAAATTTTAGTAAAGATTGGAGGACCTGTGACACCCATGTGTTGTTGGTGAGAATTTAGATTGGTACAACCACTTTGGGAAACTTTTTGGCAGTATCACCTTGAACATATGTGTGTACTTAACTTTACAATCCAGCAATTCTGCTTAGATATGTGTATTTACTCAAGGAAAATGAAAACCTATGTCAACAAAAGGCTTGTAACTGAATACTAACAGCATTTTTATTCTTTTTTTTTTTTTGAGATGGAGCCTCAAGCTATCCCCCTGGGTAGAGTGCCATGGCATCACAGCTCACAGCAACTTCCAACTCCTGGGCTCAAGAGAGTCTCCTGCCTCCGCCTCCCAAGTAGCTGGGACCACAGGCACCCGCCACAACGCCCAGCCATTTTTTGGTTGCAGCCATCATTGTTGTTTGGCGGGCCCAGGCTGGGGATTCGAACCGGCCACCTTAGGTGTACGTGGCTGGCGCCTTAGCCGATTGAGCCACAGGCGCCAAGCCAGCATCTTTATTCTTATGAGCAAAAAACTGGAAACAACCCCAGTGTCTATCAAGAGGCAAATGGATAAATTGTGGTATATGCACACAAGGGAATATTTCTCAGCTATGAAAAGTAAGGACTACTGAAACATGGAGCAAACTGGAAAACCTTCCGATATTATGTGAAGAGAGAAAAGACAGACACAAAATACCACATCCTATGTTATTCAATTTGTATGAACGTGTAGAAAAAATTCTAATTTTTTAGAAATTAGATAATTTTGAATATAATAATAATAATGATAGAAAATGCATCAGTGTTCTTGGCACTGAGAATGAGGGATAGGAATGGGTCAGAAAGAAGCACAAAATAACCCCCAAGGTGATGGCAATAGGTTATAGCTTTGCTGTGGGGCACTTAAATAGTTGTTTACAAGTGTTCATCCTAAATGCCCTGCATACCTTTTGTAAAGGAAGAAGAAAGAGAACAACAACAATAAGATAATAGTAACAATGACCATTGGTTTGGTCTTAAAGAGAAATTTGACCTCCAATGCAAACCTTGATGTCCAACACAAAATACAAACCTGTTCATAACCTCAGGATTATGGATTGTTCTGTCCAGGAAATCTTTTTGTTGTTGCTGTTGTTGTTGCAGTTTTTGGCCGAGGCTCGGTTTGAACCCGCCACCTCCAGCATATGGGGCCAGCACCCTACTCCTTTGAGCTACAGGTGCCGCCCTGTCCAGGAAACCTTTTTACAGAACTAAGAGATGAGTAATAAACTAGAATGCCTCTCTCTCTCCTTCTCTACTGAAAATGTGGCTCTGTTTGCAATCCTCTCCCTCCCTCTAAGCTTTTCTAGATCTCTCCAAACTTCAGGATTCACAAAAAGACTTTACCATGTGAAACTATGTACAGGCTATGGGTTATAAAAAGACAACAATGGTGGGTTTGAGAAAGGGCTCCCAGGGTTCGAGTTTAAGTTATTACTTCCAGCAGTTTGCTGCTGGGACCTTATTTCTCCATAGCCAGAATTGACAGGATTAAACAGTGTAGGGAAGAGGCCCACAGTCCTGGGCTGGAGAGCTCCCATTTGGCTTCCTGGGCTGGAGAGCTCCCATTTGGCTTCCAGCCACACGAATAAAGTGAAGTCAGGTCTGTGATGAGTCATCAGCTCAGAAATAAATTTTTTGGCTTCAAATCTTGTCCCAAAGCCACTTGACAAATTTCTTCTCCTTTTAGACTGCCTGTGTTTAGTGTGACAGCAAATGAATTCAGCTTCACTAATGACACTGTGGATGTTTTAGCAGAATGAAAAGAACCTTTTCATCCTTCAGTCTCAGTTCTAGCAATATCCCCCAGCATGGGTTTCTGTGACTACCTTAGCTGAAGCAGACATCTCTCCCCCTACACCCATGTCATACTCAAGTGCATTAACTTATATTTTTGTCTTCATTGTACTTATTAATATGTGAAATTACCTTGGTACTTATACATGTGTGCCTTGTCCCACTAGAAGCTTACGTAGAAACTCAAGGAATATTTTGGAATGAATTTAACTATATATGTACAATATAGGAAGTTTTTTTAAAAAAATAGATATGTTGAATCTACATTTAAATTCTTTCAAATATCTCTATTCACACTTTTGATCAGTAATAATCATTTATGACATAAAATTGTGTTATGTTATTGCAGCTACTAATGAAGCCCTGTGATAATAGTTACCATTAAAAATGTGCTTTTTTTCAAACTTTAATTCCTTTCAAAAGAATTTAAAAATTTGTTTGTAAGACTAAAGTTTAGTCTTAGTAATGTATTTGATACGATTTAGCTGTCAAGCAGATACACACATTTGCTTTAGAGAGACATCCAAGAACTTCAGTTGATTTTTTAGCTGTTTTCATAGTTCAGGGTTTGTATCTCAAAACTTTAAATAAAAATTAATTGAAAATATGGAACTGTTCAGGTTAAGTCATTTAGGGAATAAAATTGCAATAGAGAGGAAAAGTGGGCATGTAAGGTGGGCAATGTTTTGTTTTTCCCTGACTTATTGCTGTAAGGAAAAGAAAAAAAGTAATGATGATTCAACAATTTCAAAAACCTTCATACATTTTAAACCATTTAATAAAAATACATTTAAGTAGAAAAATGCAGTATCCGGAGAAATATAAAAACAAATCTCCCATCTAAAAAAATGTCTGAATAGGTTACCCTGAGAGCATTCATTTTGAATAGAAGTTTGTTACTTCTCCTAGGTTCCTGTTTAGAACAACTAATTCAAGTTTGACTCTTACTCCCTCTGGCCCTTGTGGCATCACAAAAGCTTGCTTTACAACTGGGCTGCTTGTTGTAATGGGATGTATGTCTCTCCCCAGTTTAGGTCTATGAGCTAGCCCCTGGCACCTGTGAATGTGACCTTATTTGGAAATAAGATCTTTGAATATAAAATTAAGTTAAAAATTCTCAAGATGAGGTGGTCTTGGATTTGGGATGGGCCCTAAGTCCAATGACTAGTGTCCTTAGAAGAAAAAAGAGAGAGAGAAGTAAGACATACAGACACAGAGGAAAAGACTCCAAAATTAAGGCCATGTGAAGACGGAGGCAGAGATGAGAGCAACGCCTCTATATCCAAGGAATGCCAGGATTTCCAGCAACCACCAGACCCTGGGAGACAGGCAGGAGTTGGATCTTCCCTCTGAGGCTCCAGAAAATTCTAACCCTGCAGACACCTTGCTTTCAGACTTCTGGTCTCCAAGAAAGCTATGAGAAAATACATTTCTGTTGTTTAGAACCACCAAATTTGTGGTAATTTGTTATGGCAGTCCTAGGAAAAAAATAAAGTTGTATACTATTACAAATAGGCTTTCTTTTGTTGTGTCTAAAAGGTTGCAGAACGAGTCCTCTCTTACTTTTCAGACCACTGTGGGGCGCTATAATCTGTATCTTTAAGATGTAGCCTTCGGATGAGGCTATTCAATAAAAGGTTCTGTAATCTCTGCTGCAACAGATTTTCCTTCAGGGAACAGCAGTGACAGCTCAGGAAAAAGAATCTGAACTACGTTGGAGTCCATGGAAACCTCTATTTTCCCATTTAACAAACTTAACATTCTTGGGGGGAAAATATTTAGTAACCGTGTGTGGAAGTAAAGGCATATATTCTTTGAAATGATTGCTTGGCATCATTTGCTTGGCTTTATGTCATATTTTTATTTTAATATGTTATACAATAATTAAACTTCAAATTATCAATAAAATAAGTGAAAATCAAGCCAGACATAATGGTGTGTACCTGCTTGTCTTAGCTATGTGGGAGGATCACTTTACTCCAGGAGTTCCAGACCAGCCTCGGCAATATAGCAAGAACCCATCTATTTAAAAAAAAAAACAAAAACAAAAAAAAACCCTAAGTGAAAGTAGAAGAGGGATGAGGGTGATAGTTCATCTTCTGTGGTGTTGACAACCTCCAATAAGGGCTCAGGCTATAATATTAGATTCATGAGACACAAGGCAAAAATTTAGAAGCAATTTTATCTGTTTAAAATGTACTTAACCTGTTGTAATTTGGTAAATAACTTTACTATAACTTAGTCATTTAAACAAGAAATTTAAAAAAAATTCTTGACATTTACCCTTTTTCATCCCCATACATAATCATTCTGCAATTCCCATCTCAGTGTCTTGTAAATATGTCCCCTTAGTTCCATTGTCATAGAAAAGGCTCCTGTCACCTGGTGACTTGATGTTTATAGTATGTAACTGGTCTCCTGTCTTTACTGTCTACCTCTTCCAATCTTTCATCTATCCACACTGCTTCTAGGTTACATATATATTTTTCTAAAACAAATCAGATCATGTATATACAAATTCCCTGGAATGGTACAAAAGACCTTTGTCCTGGTACCTGTCTAGTTTTGAGTTATTTCTCTTGACCCCACTCCCCATACCCCCCACCCTCACTCTGTATCTGTCTGTTGATAGTTGCCTACTGGATAGCTCATCTGTTTATTTTTTCTTATACTTATAACTCTAATTTATTTTGAGACATCATTATTTTTACTTTGTGTTTGTGGCCTTATTGTGATTGGTTACATACACATATATCATTTAGGACCCAACCCAAATGATACCATTTCATAGGTACATTTCACAACTTCTTCCATCCCAGTGCCCCATTGGTGGTGGGGAGGTGTAACCCAAAATGAACCGTCAATATTTAAGGGTCATTCTGTGAGGAACACTGCTTCCCTCAAAGGACTATGTGAAATCTAAACCTTACCTGAAATTATCCATGTGGCCAGCTGATTAGGTGCCCTTCCCTTAGAAAACTCTAAAAATAATTTTCAAAGAAAGAAAGCAATATTTAAAAGGATTGTTTTTAAGACAACAAATAAATAATAAATATATTATATAGCTGAAGCACATCTATGCACATATACACAATGTATGTGTACTGTGTTTACATAAATGTATGAAAGATGGGAATACACATGCACAAAAATATGTTAATTCTCTATGAATACAACAATTATTCTGAACTAGCATGAATCTCTCTTAACCTAGGATAACGGATCTCAAATTTTAATATTTATAAAAATCATGCGGTGGCTCAGCTTATAATCCCATCAATTTGACAGGCTGAGGCAGGAGGATCACTTGAGGGCAGTTCAAGAGCATTATGGGCAACATAGTGAGAGCCTATCTCCACAAATAAAAGAAAATTAGCTGAGCAGGTGCCTGGAGTCCTAGACAGTTGGGAGAATGAGATGGGAGGATTCCCTGAGCCCACGAGTTTGAGGCTGTAGTGAGGCATCACCACAGCATTGCATTCCAGCTTGGGCAACAGATTTTAACAAAATTCACCTGGAGATTTTGTTAAAATGCAGAGCAGGGAGACTGGAGGTGGAGTGTGTCTGAGATTCTGAATTTCCAGCAAGCCCTCAGATGTTAGATACGACCAGTTCAGGTACCACTTGGAGTAGCAAGGATGTCGTGAAGCCTGAAGCGAATAGTACGTCCGATAAATGTCTCCAGGTGAACCTCAGCATAGACATGGATCTTCTTCTATCTCCTTTTAGGTTCACTGCCATCTTCTCCTCTGAGAACCCACCTTAAAGAGTAAACCCCTTGAAGATAAGGATCACATTTTCTTCATCCTTGGATCCAGTATCCAGCATCTATTGCAGCGTCTGGCATTCAGCAGTCATTCCACACACAGTCTGACACTTTAACAAAAAAGTTACAGGAGTTACGTACCTTGTAGGCTATATGGACAATGTGCTAAGGAGCCAAGCGACAAAGGAGCTTGCAGAGGGCGGGAAGCTTTATGAAAGAGGACATCTTCCCTCTGTTTAATGGGTAAATAGGAGGGGCAGAAATTGGAAAGGTGTCATTGCAGCAAGAGGAATTATATGAGTTAAAAATGCAAAATGTGCTCAGAGAGAAGAATTTAGATAACAAGAGCAATTAAAAGTATTAAAACAATATATGTAGATGAGGAAAAGGTGTGAATTGGAGTGGAAGAGGAAAGGAGGCAGTTGTATGAAAACAAAAATCTTTGTGCCTGTCAGGCCAACATTGTTGGATAGAAAAGGTCAGGGAAGGATGGTGGGAGGAGCAGACAGAGCTGCAGAACAGAAGCAATTGGTGGATTAGTCTCCTGAGAAGCCCTGTAGGCTGCATGTTGTCTGTCTTACTGGGTTGAACATCCAGTAGGATTTAGGACAAAGCAAGTTAAAACAAAACAAAAATAATAATAATAAAAGCCTCAGACTCGTAAAGGAATTAAGCTTCAAAAATATTTCATTATTCCATTTGCCTCAAAGAAATTTGGATTATTTGTCTGAAAGAAAAGATGGAGGATTAAATTCTGTCTTCAGGTCCATGATGGTGAGACAAGAAGGAAAAATGAGCAGCAAGACTGGAGAGTAGACTGTGTCATGGCCAGGCGTTGGAGCGTGAGTGTCAGTCCCCAACCTTGATGCGGCCTCATCTAACGTGGTGTGTCCTGAGGAGGACCTGGAAGGAGGCCTTCTGGGAGAAAGCTTATCTTTGATTAGATCACCACTATAGGCTTCAGTGTTTCCTCCCTGTTTGGGTTATACAGTTTTTCCTCCCTGAGTTATACAGGCAATGGACCTTGGCTTGAAACCAAGTTCTGCCCATCATTAGTTATGTGACCTTAATTGACATCTCTAAGCCTCAGTTGTTTCATCTGTAAAATCTGGGTAAAAATAGAACCTACCCACAATGGAGATAAAACGCATAGCTCAGTGCCCACCTGGCACTGTAAAAATGCAATTCATGGTCAAGATTTGGTTTTTTTCTCTCACATGCAAATTCCTACTGTTGATCAAACATGCGTGTCTGCTAGTTCAGTTACAGATTGCAACAGTCCTCAAGTGAAGCTGGGTTTGACCTAACATTCAAGCCTTTCCTTTAGAAAATGGTCTCTAGGCATACAGAGATGCTTTTATATATGACTAAGGCCTACTTACTGATGACCTACTGAAGTCATGCTAATGTTAGCTAAAAGTTGGTGGTTATATAATGAACACATTCTTGCTTGATGATAAATGCAGTAATCTATTAGATGTCTTATTGCTCATGGAGCATTTGACAGAACTTTGCCAAGACCGTGCCTTCTATGCACAATCACAAACATTTTGGTGTGGCAGAGGTTGGCTATCTCTATATGGAGCCCATTTTCTCTCATTCTGGGACACATAACTACACTATTTCCTCTGGCTTCCATTTGAAAGGATGGTGTCACCATGTCACTAAGTCTAGCTAATGGGACTTGATATATGGCACTGCCGGTATATATTCCGTAAGTAATCCCCTCTACTCTTGCCCTTTCCATTGGCTTGATGTAGTAGAAAAGGAAAAGAAAATGTTTTCTTCCTGCTTATTTTGGGTTAATTGGCTGTAACTGAAACTGATAAAGACATAGTAACAAGAGAAAAGCATACAAACTTACTTAATATATGTTGATTATGACACGGGAGCCTTCATAAGGAAAGGAAGACCTGAAGAAAAAGCCAAACCTAACTGTTGTTATTCTATATTTGATAAGAGAGGAAAGTTGTGGAAAAGATGTGATATTTTAAAAGAGACATGAAACTAGTGAAGGGTAGTAAATGGGGGAAACTTAGCGAGGCTCTTTGCTCAGATTCCTCTCAGCATCCCTCCCCCTTTGCAGACATGAATGTGCCCTTTCTCTGGCTTTGCAGAGGGCTCCTCTTACACACAGTTCTTATGACCTGTTCCAGGAGAAGACCAAAGAGTCCTTCCTGCATCTGCCAGTTCTCAAATTTCTTCAGCTGAAAATATTCCGTATGCGCAGGTGCCATATTTGGGGGTGGCATGTTCTGAACCCCATCATAGACAAGCATACAGATGACCCTGGAAATCAGCAGGAGCCTGTGACTCTGTGTTGCTCCTGGGAGAGCCACCTGCTGTACAGAATCACTCATTTTTACCTTCTATGAGTGAAAGACAAAATTCTATTATTTTCAAGCCATTATACATTTCTGTTTTCTCAGCAGAGAGCTACCTACTTTAGGCTGTTGGAATATTATTTTATTTTATTTTACTTTATTTTATTTTAACACAGAGTCTCACTTTATCACCCTCGGTAGAGTGCTGTAGCGTCACAGCTCACAGCAATCTCCAGTTCTTGGGCTTAGGCAATTCTATTGCCTCAGCCTCCCAAGTAGCTGGGACTATTAGGCACCTGCCTCAATGCCCAGCTATTTTTTTGTTGCAGTTTGACTAGGACTGGGTTCGAACCTGCCACCCTCTGTATATGGGGCCAGCACCCTACCCACTGAGCCACAGGTGCTGCCTGAAATTTTAATATCATGCTATCAACGCATCATCAATATTGTTTTAAAGTGGCTATCTTGGCTATGGTTTTCAATATTTTTAAATAATATAGTGTATGAAGATGTCTGTTTATAAATGTAAATTACTGTTCAATTAGCTTTATTTTTATTTATTTACACATGTTCAAAGGTAGATGAACAAGGCTAATTGTAAACCACAGGAGCCATGTTCTGAATTCAAAAGTGGCTGTTTTATTTAGAATAAAACACATTATTTGGAATGTATCTAGTTTCAGTAATAAATTGCAATAGAAATTGCAGGAACCTTTTTTAATAAAAATTAATAACAATATTATAAGTAAATTTCAAGGTATGAAGAATGCTTGGAAAAATATCAAAAAATAAAAGTGCCCCCAAATTGATGAATAAATAGACTGCTCTTTGGAACTATATTTCTGATGATTGATATTTCAAGGCACCATAGCAAAAGACAAGACAATTTAAAATTTTCTCTTCAGGTAAATGTTTTCTATAAAACGTACTCATTCCTAAATTGGGAGATAAGAAGGATAATGAATTCATCAGAATATTTGGAAGTCTCAGAGTTATAAAGGAAGAATATAAGAATGTAAGAAAAAGTGATAGATTTTGTTAGAAGTCATACTAATCCTTGTACTTTCACTTGTATAATCAGTTTGTTTATAATAAAGGCCTTTCATATTTCATAGGATTAGAACTATTGGCTGCAAAACATACTGTCTATCTTGGAAAATGAATGAAACTAAAGGGATTTCTAAGCCTTCACATTCAGAAATAGAAAAGAGAATTAATTTCCATGTAACTGATTATTATGGAAATAATTTATTAAATAGTCAATGTGCTTTACTTTCTATCTCTGAATATCATTTACGGACAAGGTATTCTTTATAGAAAAACTTGGTTAATCTTCAAATGTGGAAAACATAGGTAAATGTATTTTCTTACAGCACACATTTTTGTAAAACAAAATTAAGCCAAACCCTATTCACCTGTTAAGCCAGAATGATAGCCCGTCAGATAGTTCATCAGCTGGTGGGTAGCTGTAGAACTACCCAGGGAATATTTGTGTTAATCACGATCAAAATGAACTTCTCAGCCTCCTATTAGTCTTGTTTTAGATTTTACCTGCATCAAAAATTTCCTTCAAGTGCCAGGCAAGGGGTCAACAAGCTGTAATAGTGCACAGCTTGCATTTTGACTTTGTTTCTTCTCAAAATGTTATAAGATCCAGGCAGACTCAGTAAGCAAGGAGTGTGGGACATGCGTTCTGTTGACCTGCATGATGTCACTGTTTTTCTCAGTAAACTACACAGATTTTTATGTGTAAAAAAGCACATAAAGTTCTCCCACCAAATGGGCCAGAATTCTGCTTGGGGGCCATGTCCTTTTGGTGAGGAAAACCTTCCTATGTCCTCTTTCTGTTTTACTCTCCCAAACCTCACCTACTCACCTGCCCTGACCCAACGGCATTTTGGTTGGTAACTGCTGTGTGGGGGAAGGCAGGGTTTGTTGGCACAGGTAATAATGATAAGAAGTGTTGCCGTAAGGGTGTCAAGGAAAAGCAATGTCACGAAGAATAAGCATGCTTATTGAAATTGTGTTTTAAATAAAGGTGACCATCTGCTCGCTCAGGCAAAATGGCAAGCTTCTTTATTTGCTGTTGGTTTATATAGGGAAGCTTGTGCATGCACACTATACAGCAATGACCTCATTAACATTCATTACAATTCCTCTGGACGTCAATGACTTCATTAATCCATTTAAACATCTTGTGACTACCTGCCTTGTAAGTAGCTGCTTCCGAGTAATCTAATAATCCACTCAACATACACCTTTTAGCATAACCCTTTCAACATAACCGGTTTAGCATAACTTAATGGAGAACATGTTGTCAGTCATTACTTTCTTTGTTCTTATCTGATGAAGCCTGAGACCGAGGAGGAACAAGGTAGATTGAATTCCTGCCCTTGCTCACCTTGCTGTTTGGAGGCTGTTACTTCAAATCTTTAAAACCAGGCATAGTTAAGAAACTTCTAGGGCATTCAGAAATTTGTGTGCAAACCTCTGCTCCCATGTAGGCCTTAAGTCAGGGGGTTTTGCTGGAACCTTTTATAAGGAATTTTCAGGCTGGAGTTTTCGAAAGCCTTTCACGAGCCCAGGTTTCATCTGTGCCATCAGATACCTGTATGCATTGGGTAAATTCTTCTTCTCTTGAGGTTCCTGAGCACATTTCCATTCCTGGACCCATCAGTAAGCGACCTTAGTCACTTACCACAGATCAGGAAAGGTTACTCATGGGTATCTGGCTAGTTTTCCAAAGGGCTTTTTTATTGGCCTTATAAAGTCAACCTTGATTCCTTAATGCAGTCTGGACATCTCTGGAAATGCCATTCCAGCCAGAGCCTTGGCAAGTTAGGCCTGCAACCAACCCGGCCATATGGGATTCTGTCTCAGTTTCTCACAAGTATGCCTGCACAAAGTCTTTTCACTGCTCTCTCTCCAATGGCTTTTTTGGCCAGAGGCATATAGGCGTTTCACCTATAAGAAGAAACAGAAAAATTTTAAAAATCCACAACCTATATGTTCACTCTAGAGGAAAATGAGAATTGACGGCACCAGGACCACTTCAAAAAAATGTATCATGTATTATAACAGATTTGATCATTCACAGTAGATAAAATGAATGCCAAAAATAATAAACAATACTCTTTGGTTTACAAAGAGACTGTAAAATATCTTAAGTCTTTGTTGGGTTTCTTTTTAATGAGCTGGATAAGAAGGTTCTGAGACAAAGAAATAACAACTGTTAATTTAGCACACGTGTTTATCTTTTTCTTTCATCTACTCCACTTGTCAGGGTCTTTCTGTCTTGTTCAGTTAATAATGTAAAAATTGCAACAAAATACACTTTCCTCTTTAAATTAATGACTTCATAGTTTCACTAAATCCTAAAGCAGAATGTAGAAATCTTAAGTAGAAAATAAACCGCAACGGATTTACAGTCTCTCCAAACACTTTGTAATTCTTAATGTCTAAACAGCTATATTTAAGATTCCCATTGTATCTCTTGACTTCAGGACTGGGTTTCTGAAAGGGGATGCTTTGACTTGTGGGGATTTCAGGCTATTACGGTCTTAAAAACTCCACTTTGGGAGAAAGGCCCTTGCTGGGAAATGTAGTGATTCCTTCCTGTTTTTGAAAGAGATCATTAGCAGGATCATACCGTTGGCCTTTCCAGGTTTTCCTTCCAATTATTTGCTGGCCTGTTTTTTAATTGGCAATGTATTGATTATGTGTGTATTTACTTACAAATATCCTGTCAAATACAAAAAGTTAAAGTGGTTAGACACTTCACACTTAGCAACATGAATTTTGAAATGCTCAAAATAATAAGTTGGTAAAGGTAGGAATGTAAGAGTGGAAATCATATACTGCGGACAGGCCGGATGCAGAACCCACCTGACCATGGCTTACTGCTACAACCAGGTGTATGGCAGGAGGCAGGGAATGAAACAAAATGCTAATTATTTAAACGTTACTACTTGTAAGAAAGAGGCTGAAACAAATAATTGAAAAGGAGCCCCTGGATGGATTTTCTTCTACCTTTCAATTATTCATAACAGCTCTGCCCTGCAGATGCCAGGAACAACTGAGAGCAAGCTCTACCATAACTCCACTGGAGCTGACAAACCATCAAACGCTGGGGCAGCAAGCCCTGGGATGTTTAAACTTAAAAGGCAAACCAATTTTGCTCAGCCTAGCAGTTAGAGTCTAGGGAGGGGTCCTCTTCAGACTGAATAAAGCTACAGCCTGGCGTTTGATTCAGGGAGGCGCCAGAAGACCAGGGAATTAGGTTTTTTTCTTCTCTAGGACCCGAGCTGCATCGTTCTGAGGAGTCTCCCAGCCTCATGTGACAGAGGACATGACCTATCGCCCTGCTGACCTTGACACATGAATGACACTACCCCCGGAATACTCAAACTAGCTTGGCTCCCAGAAGGCCAGGGCCTTTGCAGAGCCCCTTTTCTACATTCTTGTGAGCTGGACCTCTGCTCTTCCTGCTCCACCCCAGGGGCTTTGCAGTTTGCAATGGGTAATACCTCTTGGGGACCAAGTTACTGTCTAGACCAGCTGAGCTGCTGGGTGTCAGGCATTGATTAAGACAGGAAATGAAAAAGGAAACTCTCTTCAAATTCTCTCTCTCCTGCCCATTATGAAGGTCTCAGTAAAGAAGGGGTGTAATGGTGGGCCCCCTAAAAAGCTTCTGAATGGAGGTGCCCAGGCCAGCAGAGCAGACATGCAAAGCATGTGGGCAGCCAGGGGAGCTATGTTCTTGACCTCAGCTCTCTACAGAGACCATGACACAGTGTCTGCACACTGAGTGTGGTGTGGGGAGGGCAGCTGCTCCCCCACCTGCCAGATGAAGCTTTTGTTATTGCCTATGGTTGGGCCTGAAACATCACCCAGAGGTTTCTGGCCATGAGCAGGACTCTTTCCACCAGCTTTTGTGCTCTATGGAAAGTGCCTGCTTAAGCTCCTGCCTTTGATTTGTAATGCTGGGTTCTTGCCTCCCTTCAAGAGACCTTTCTCTGCAAGCTCTTGTTGCCTCTATTTGCAGCATATCTCATCATTTTGCTCTTCTGTTTAAGTCCTTGGAGCCTCCCTTTTTCTATGCAAAACATAGATAGTGCCTGCAAATGAATATGTGGGAAGGGGGTGCCACAGATTCTAGAGCCCACTCAACCAAGACACATTGTTGCTTGGTTTCTGCTCCATCACATTCCTGAAACCGGTTCCTGGAAGTTCATCTAATTCGGCACCTTCTTGGCCTTACACACACAGTGTAAGCTGTATGAATTTGGGCATGTTGATTAATTTCTCTAAAGTTCAGTTTTCCATCTGCAAAGTGAGAATAAGAATAACCTGTCTACTCTGAGGGGGCTAAGTCAGGAGGATCGCTTGAGTCCAGGAGTTTGAGACCAGCCTGAGCAAGAGTGAGATAGGAGCTCTCCCAAAAATAGAAAAAAAATTAACCAGCATGGTGACATGTGCCTTTAGTCTCAGATAGGCAGGAAAAAAGGTGAAGCAGGAATAAAAAAGAAGAGTAACTGAAATTCCAGGCCTTTTGTGAAAATTTAATGTGTATACACGGAGCACCTGGCAAGACAGAAAGGTAGTGATTTTTATGCCTACTATTGCCATTGTGGTTGTTGCTATTTTTGTTATGTAGTATTATTTTCATTCATCCTTCACACTTGTGTGAGGCTTCTCCACGTTCAACTATTCGTCTGATTCTGTTTTTTCTCTATAGTCACAATTTGGGAAATTTCTTTAACCTCTTGGGCTTCACCCACTTTCTCAATGTGGACAGATGTGAACCTGTATCTCCCAGCAATATTTTTGCAATCACAGCTTCCTGCTGAATATTTCCACCCAACAAATCTAAAACCAGATTCCTTATTTTTCTCATGCCCAAACATATTCCTCCTCTGGTTTGCCATATTTCTGTTAATCAAAATATTATTATTCCTATAACACAATTAAGCCCTACATTCATTCATTCATTTGTTCAATACAAATTGAGTCCTGACAGCACCAGTCACTGTGGTAGATATTGGGGTTATACAGACGAAACTCAAGGAATTGGATAACACAATGCAGTGATTCTTCAATTTTTATGACAGGTCAGAAAGGCTGGATTGATTTTAAAAGGGCCAAGTACCTGCAAACTCACTCTCAATGTACTGAATTAGAACCATTGGGAGCAAGATCTGGGAATCTGTATTCTATAAAGCAATTCAGGACGTTTTAATATTCAATAAGGCATGAGAACCACTGATTTTCTAAAGGAGCAGCACGTAAAAGTAATGGATTACAAATCTATGTCGAAATAACAATGTTTTATGGACGGTGCAAGAAGCATGAGAAAGAACATCTGAGTCCACCTGGGGGCACAGGGAGATTTCACAGAGGAACTGCTGTTCTGGATGGGAAGGGAAGAGAATAGAAGTCAAGGACAAGGAAATGCCATATACTAAGACTTGGAAACATAAGCAAATAGGAGAAAGGGACTTGCCTGAAGTCAAACAAGGAGTCAGGGACAAAGCCTGGGCCAGAGAAGAGCCTTTGCCTAACTCTCAGCAGAGAGCTTTCCATTGTGAAATTTCATGTGCAATCCCTAGGAAAACTGTTTGTGGTTTTTAGAATTGCAGATTGTTGAAGCTGGGAAAGACATATAATTATTCTTATTAGTATATTCGTATAGATGTATTAGCATATTATTAAGACATATGGAATTGACACCAACACACACACACACAGAGGTGGAGTGGCCAGGCAGAGACCAAGGACAGGGATGTCATTTGGGAATCCTATTATAATGCTTGTGGTATAATAATAGGAAACCCAGGAGATAGACCAAAACATCCTTACTGACACTTAGGACAGCTGCCTGACACCATCGCTTCTTTGGCCTTCCCAGCCCCTCTCTTTCTCCTCTGTGCGTGCTGCTCCCAGATTTCATAAACTTCAGCACAAGCCCAGACACTTTCCCATTTAGGCCCTTTACCCTGGAAAATACCGTCCTTCTCTCTGGCCAGTTTCACAGCTCTGGCCTCACACTAAGTGTTACTCCCAGGAAGAAATCTTTCCTGATGAAGTGGGGCTTTCCGTAAGTCTCATTCAAACCTCTTCCTGAAATAAATAACTTTAATACACGTGGCAGCAAAGGCTCTTATATTCCTTGGGTTCACTTTGAATTAATCTTTTTCAATTTTTTACTTACTTTTTACTTTCACTAAAGTAAAAGGACTCAAAAAGTTCCACAAAGCTTCTTGTAACAAATGACATCCCCTGTCCTTGGTCTCTGCCTGGCCACTCCACCTCTGTGTGTGTGTGTGTTGGTGTCAATTCCATATGTCTTGATAATATACCAATAAGAATAATCATATGTCTTAATAATATACTAATACTGCCTTGTTTTGATTTGAAAATTTAGCCCTTAATTTCCCACCATGGAGATGAGGCCTCACTCTCCCACATCACTCCCCTCATAGCCATACACACCTCCCCTCCTCTCATCTTTCCAGCAAATTCACACCATCATTTTTGCTTAGGTAAATGTACTATATGGTGTTTACGTTATTATTTCAATTATGTAAATATTATTCATAGTTGAGCCACATGATATAATGTTATAACATATCCTTTCTTTCTTTCTTTTTTTTTTTTTTTTTTCAGACAGAGTCTCACAATGTTGCCCTTGGTAGAGTGCTGTGAAGTCACAGCTCACAGCAGCCTCCAACTCTTGGGTTTAAGCAATTCTCCTGCCTCAGCCTTCTGAGTAGCAGGGACTACAGGCACCTGCCACAACACCCAGCTATTTTTTTCTGTTGTAGTTGTCATTGTTGTTTAGTAGGTCCAGGCCAGGTTTGAAACTGCCAGCCTGGGTGCGTGGCCAGCACCCTACTCACTGAGCTATGGGTGCCCCCCAAATTTCCTTTCGTATGTGTTATATTCCTTACTGAGTCAGCCCTCTGTATTCCCTGGTTCCACATCTGCAGATTCAATCAACCATGGATCAAAAATATTTGGGAAAAAAACTGATTAAAAATAATAAAGCAACAAGAAAAAAAAAACAAATAAAATATACATGAACTATTTGCATATAATTTACATTGTATTAAGTATCATAAGCAATCTAGAGATGATTTAAGGTATATAGGGAGATGTGCACAGATTCTATGCAAATACGATGCCATTTTATGTAAGGGACTTGAGCATCCATGAATTTCGGTATCTGTGAAGGCCCTGGATCCAATTCCTCATGAATACAAAGGGACAACTCATATACTTCTTACATTACCTGCTGTTAGTAATTGTCTCATTTTCTCTTTGTCTCAGTATTTAATGCACTTATTGCTAATTTATTTCCAAACTCCCCTCCATAGAATAAATCTCATCTCAGTGTGTGCAGGCGAGCACATCAGGTATTAACTCCGTCTTCTCGAGGGCAGACATCCTGTTTCTGCTTGGATTGGCTGTCTTCCCAGACTGCTGTGTCACTCCTGTTTGGGACTATTTCCTCACCATTGCTCCAGGACAGCCTCTTCTTTACTCCACTTGTGGGAACTCCTGTGTTCAAGGTCCATCTTTCACCTACTATAGCTTAGTCATTTTTCATATATCAAAATGACAGTAATATCTGTAAAAAGAGCCTCAGAGCCCCAAAGGATAAAGGTCCTATCTTTTTTCCTATAGACCATTTAATCACATTTTGTGTTTCTCTAATTGTAATTGGCTTCTGATACCATTTCACTTAAAATAAATTTTCCTTCTTGACATTTATGCGTTAACATTTTCAGTTCTAACATATTACCTTTCGAGAAGGTAGCAAGGGCAATTGAAGATGTTTTAAATATATACAACAGTTAAATCATGAAGAAAAGAAGTGCTTTTTTTTTTGTTTTTAAAATTTCTCCTGCATATATGAAGGCTTGAAATAGGTGATGGGTTTATAACATGCTCAAGTGGAATTATTTATATTTTATGATTTTGAAGACCAGCAAGGTGAATACACAATGTTCAAATATGGCCTGAAATGCTATTGCAAACAGAATCTCAGCCAAGATTTTGCAGAATTGACGAGCTGATTCTAATATTTATGTGGAAATTCAGAGGACAAAATCTGAATTCCTATCTTGAATAGGAAGAATAAAATAAGTCAAACTATCAGAAACCAAGACCGATTATAAAGGTCTAGCAATTGCCCCCGTGTGTGGCATCATGCATAGACAGATGGACTACAATAGGATTCCACCTGATTTGTGACCAGGTGACCCCACAGTGCAGTAGAGAAAGATCTTTTTAATACAGAGTGCTGCTGGCATAACTAGGCTTCCACACGGGAAGAAAATGTGTCTTGATCTTTTATGCAATACGCCACACACAAAAAACAAATTCCAGGGGATTGAGAATCTAAATGTAAGAGCAAAACAATAAAACTTAAAGAAAAATCCACAAGAAAACATTTTCATGACTTTGGAGTAGCAAAGATTTAAAAAAAAAAACAGTATATGCTGGACTACATCAAAATTAAGAACTTCTGTTCATCAAAAGACACCATTGAAAGAATTCAAAGCCAGGCCACATACAGAAGAAAGATATTTACAATACATATTTTTGAAAAAGAAACAAATCAGTAAGAAAAAGACTAGCAATCTAACAAAAAATTAGCAAAAGATTTCAATAGACACTTTACAAAAGAATAGTCCAATTACTAATAAGATGATAAGATGCTCCATATCATTAATCAGTAGGGAAATTAAACCATAATAAGATTCTTCTATAAACCTATTAGAATGACTACAATTTAGGTTGTTGTTTGGTGAGGATGCAGAGAAATCGGAACTTTGTGCGTGGCAGGTGGGAATGTCGATTAGCGTGGCTCCTGTGGAAAACAGAATGGCAGTTACGGAAACATTAAACAGGACTACTGTACAGTACAGCACGATTCCACTTCTGGATGTATACAGAACAGTGGAAGTCGGGAACTTAGACAGGTATTTGTACATCAATGTTAACTGCGGAATTACTCACAATAGTGAAAAGACAGAGATAACCCAAATGTCCATCAATGGATAAATGGAAAAGCAAATTCCGATGTAGCCAAACAATGGAACATTATTCAGCCTTAAAAATAATGTGATTCTGATACATGGCTGAATCTTGAAGGTTCACTCTGTTAAGCGAACTAAGCCAACACATAGAGACATATTTCTTATGATTCTACTTACATGAGGTACCTAAAATAGTCAAATCAAGGAGAATGGATAGCAGAATAGTAATTACCAGGTACTGGGGGTGGTAGCACAGGGAGTTAGTGTTTAATAGGAACAGAGTGACAACAGTTGTACAACAACATAGATGTACTTAATGCTACTCAACTATACCCTTTAAAATGGCCCAAATGACAATTTTGTATTATGTATATTTTACTACAATAAAAAATAATCTTGCTGGGGAATATGTGAAATGTTTAACTTTCATTCTGGAGGATGTAGAAGTTGGTACAAACATTTCCAAATCTCTTGTCAGTATTTACTGAAACTGAATAAGTGCCTAGCTCATCACCCACGAATTTCATTTATGGATGTGTACAGCCAATAGAAATTAGCATGCAGCTCTCAAAAATGTGTACAAGAACATTCTCTGCAATATTCTTATTAATTACTGAACCACAGAAGCAACCCAAATGGCCACCAATAGCATACTGAATAAATAAATTGATGTATATCAATCAGGTCTGGCTACATAATTTCAGGGCTCAGTGCAAAGTGAAAATGCAGATGCCTTATTGAGAAACTATTAAAATTTTCAAGATAGCAACAGTAAAGCATTAAGCCAAGGATGAGGTTATGTGGGTGCACAAGTGGCTTCCTGTGGAGCCTTTCCTGATATTGATACAATGGAATACTATGCAGTAAAAATGAATGACATGTAGTGAATGGATACATTTTGTAGACGGATGAGCATCAACAGAAGTCAGACACAACCGAGCAGACATTATTAATTTCATTTATATGATGTTAAGATCATGGATGGTAATATATAGTGATATAATTTAGAGCAGAGGCGACTCTAGGGGATGTTTCGAGTGGGAAGAGGCATGAGAGAGCCTTCTATGATGGCAGAAATGCTCTATACCTTGATCTGGACTGTAGTTACACAGATTCATACATGTGTATAAATATAAATAAAAATACTTTCAGATTGTATGTAAAAGCATGCATGGTGCCAGCTCCTCCTACTCACTAATCACTTCTATCCAGGGCATGTCTGAGCCTTGTGTTCTAGCCCTTGTTGGTGTCGCATGATCTCCTGGCTGAGAGAGCCCTGAAGAAGACACGTCATGTGCTCTGACTCACCACACCCACTTTTCCATCTCATCTGGCTGACACCTGACATCCCAGAACACTCCTCAGAGCTCAGACAGGAGACTCACAGCTCATATCTAACCAACTCAGAATCCACAGGATACTCAGAGCCAAAGTGCCTCTGATGACCCAAAATATCTTGCATTGCAGTTCATCATGGCTGTGCTTTGCTTTCATTTTTGTAATACATTAATGACCCTTCTCTTTTCATGGCAATGTAATCCCTATATTTACCATAACAAAGAGAAAATACACATTTAGAAGGAAAACAACATTCACATTAAAAACAAAATAAAACTAGAAAAAAATATTCTGGCAATAGAGGTCATTCACTAAGTACACACTTGACTGGTGACCAGCGCCTTTTGGCTGAAGCTGCCCATAATGTATAATGTGTTTGAATTCTTGGATTTCCTCTTCAAAGCTGTGCACCTGCCAACTTCAGAGGGGGAGACAGGTAGTGACCAAAGAACCACCCAATCAACTTGAGGGCTCTAGTATTTTAAGGAGGTGCCGTTTTGCTTATTATATGTGAAAAATACTTCTTAGCTATGCACCAGTTTCTCTCTTAAATCATGGCTATTGTTTCTATTATAGTTATCATTATAAAAGCAGTCTCTAATATCTTGGGATATTTTAATACTATATGTGGATTTAACATACAGTTACAAACCCATTATTACCTGTTTACTTAGAGAATGGGAGAATAAATGGATATGGAGACTGAAATGAAACAGTTTTAGGATTGATGGCTTATCTTGTGGTGTGAGCACCAGCAGAACCTTGCTGAGGACACAAGCCCAGTGCAGATTGTGTGTGTTTGTGGGTGGTTACTCTCCTTAAAAGAAAACCTTAACCAGCAAGGTATGGGAGTTGATGGTGGATGGTTCAAGTAAGTATTCTATATATCCCCTAGGAAGACCCAAGAAGTATTGCTCACAGAGATGACCTTGACCACAACCCCTTTCCCCGGCTTTACTTCCTCATCTTTCCCCCTTCCCCTAGTTCCTCGCTGCTCTTCCACATGAACACTTCCCCAGTAACTATTTGTTCTGCTTTGGGGAGCGGGGGCAGCCTCAGCTAACACAAAGGAGCTGTTTCCTTCCTACTGTCTTGGAGTCCTTGGCTGGATTCTGTGCATTAAGCCGGACAATGAGCAAAGACAGTGTGGAGGAGAACAAGGAGATGTTATGGCACAGGTGTGGACAGGATGTGTCATTGATGCCTGCAGCCTATCCTCCATTAGTCAGAACTCAGCTGCATGACTGCACATGTGGAATTTCTCTCACTAGAGAGGAAACTGGGAAAAGCACCTGGGTGTCCAGGAAGAGCTGGAAAGAGATTTGGAGAACTGAGCATTAGCTGTGCCAAAAACTACCACGGATTTTACATTTCCCTCTTCTCTTCGAGAGTTTTGAACTTTGTTATCAAGTTGATTTCATCAAGATCTATGCTAACTTATTTCAGAAAGATACATTTCATACTATTGCCACAAATGAAATATGACATTATATAAAATTACCATGAGAAATTTGTTCACATTTTTCCCAAAGTACTATTCAACGTTATTTCTAATGTGTAGAGAAGAATCTTCTCACTGGTCCTGCCCAGACTGAGGGAATGGAATCATGACTGAATCTGTCACTGCCAATGAGAGAATAAATTATAAGAAAAAAGAGTCAGAACACCTTCCTTAAAACAGAAGCCCTGAGGCCAGTGATATTTTCTGGATTTGCTGTTTGAAAAGGGACGTACAAATCTGCTCAGATGTGGAAAAGAAAAGAAAACTCACAAATCAATGTGAGTGAAACCAAAGAGGGAATATTTTTATTTTTAGTGTTGTTTCAAGTAGAGAACAAAGGGAAAGTAAAATCATACCCCCATCGGTCTCTCAGCCTTTTGGGATCATGACATTTCTGCCTCATTATTTCTCTTAAAAGAATTAAAATTAGATCCAGTCTAGCAAAATATTTCACTCTGGATTCTGGCAATAATCAATTATAGGCTTATCCCAGAAAAGTGCAGTGGGTACATGAGCCCAGGCAAAGCACCTTGACTTCCTTTGGAAGGTAGGGTTGTGGGTACGAGATGGCACTTCTCGCTTTTGTTTAGGTTAAGTGAAGATTTTGCCTTGATGTCACCTTACCATCTGTTTTCATATCCCCTCATCCTGGATCTTTATGGTTGTGTCCCTTTTCAGTAACATACAACCACAAATTATCTAGTGCCTGCTACATGTTAGGTATTTACATTACCTTACTCAATCCTCAAATGAGCCATAAAAAGCAAGTTTCTTTAACCCCATTTTATAACTATGGAACCCAAGAATCAGAGTCATTAAAGCGACTGGAGTTCATCAATGCAGGATCTGTATTCCTAATTTCTTTTCTGAACACTTCCTTCGTCTTATTGCTCTTCTCCAAGGATTGTATTTCCCACGTAGCAATCTTTCACATTCCATATATTTGAGTCTGGAGTAGGACTGTCAGATGATATACAGGATACCCAGCTAACTTTGAATTTCAGGTAAATAATCATATTATTTTCCTTGCATAAAATGTGCCTTGTTGTCCCGCTCACGCTATTTCTCCTTCCTCAGAATCTTGAGTAACTTTGAAGAATACGCCTCAGACTTCACCATCAACCATACTTGCTTTTTGAAATTGTCAGACATGCTTGTAGTCATTCCTGCCAAATCATTGATCACTCCAGCACCTGTTTCTCTTTCTTCCTTTCAGTAATTTTTTCCATTGCCATTTTTCACGATCCCAAAATCCACTTAGATGTCACTTCATTGTAAACGCTTCTGATTTTCTTTACCTTCTCACTTCAGTTTCCTTCCATCCCAATTCAAAAGGAGAAAAGCATAGAGAACACAGAATTTTTTTTGCAGTATTAAATAGGGCGGCTAGGGAAGCCTCAGTGAGGAAATGATACTTACGAAAACATCCTGAAGCAGCTGAAACTCTGTTGCCACTGGACAAACACAGTCAGAAGATAGTTGTAGCAAAGGCCCTGAGACAGAAGCTTTCCAGGTTTATTTTGGAATGTTTCTCGAGAACAAGGACTGCATCTTATACTTAGTAATATTATTGATTGTGCTCAATAAAATCTTGCTCACAGGAGTAACTCATTTAATATGAAGAGCACAATAAATTCTTGATTTATAAGTAAATGAGAAAAAATACCTTGATGAAAGTTATTAAACGTGTTTGGAAATCAATTCCTGTACTAAAAGACCTTGCAAGCAAATGAAAGGATTTAGGGTTTTGAATAATACATAAAATAAAAACATAAATTACATTATGTATGACTAGTAAAATGAATTTTGAGAAGTGAAATTTGAAAGGCATTATAAAAATTATATATAAGCTTACTATGAAGAATATCGAGGATATCAAATCCTTGAGTATTCTGAATTTAAAATAGCGTGTTAACCTCCTGTCTTCTACAATACAGGCCACGTTTCTATAGTTTTTTTTTTTTTTTTAGACAGGAGCCTCCAGCTGTCCCCCTGGGTAGAGTGCCATGGCTTCACAGCTCACAGCAACCTCCAACTCCTGGGCTCAAGCAAGTCTCCTGCCTCAGCCTCCTGAGTAGCTGGGACCACAGGCACCTGCCAGAACGCCCAGCTATTTTTTGGTTGCAGCCATCATTATTGTTTGGCAGGCCTGGCTGGATTCGAACCTGTCACCTTAGGTGTATGTGGCTGGCGCCTTAGCCACTTGAGCCACAGTCTTTGTGCCTGTAGTTTTTTTTAAATTAAAAAAAAAAATTAATTACATTACAAAATGCTCTTAAAATTTTTTTTTGGTTTCAATTTTTTGCTTTTCAATCTAGAATCTTGAGGGATGGAGGTAACAAAAGATAACGAAGATAAGATCTTATTTTTTAGAAACTTACTCAGTGTAGCTTTACTGAGAGACATTTCGACCTGAATATTTTCTAGTAACAAAGAGCTCGACACATAGTAGATATTTAGTAAATTTCTGTGGAACAAATTGAGTGAAGAGGATCAGAATCGTATTTTCGATTTATAGTTTTTGGAATATCACAAAGGGTGGAAAGAAAGAGAAAAAAAAAAATTAAGGAACGTAATGAGTATTACACCTAGATGGCGCCAACGCCGCGGCAACTTATGTCCCCTCTCGGTGTCCGTAGTTCTTCTGCCTGAGCCGTTCCCGCGGCTGTGGACGCGGCCGGCAGTGACGTCACGAGATTTGGCGCTCACCGGAAACTTGTCTCCGCGTCTGGGCGCGGGGCGCGCGGGCGGGACTTTTCAGTGTCTGATGCCGGGAACTGCGGCAGCATGAGTCTCTGGGTGGACAAATACCGGCCCTGCTCTTTGGGACGGCTGGACTATCACAAGGAGCAGGCGGCCCAGCTGCGGAACCTGGTGAGTCGGCGGGGCCGGGACACTGGGGACGGGGAGGCCCTGAGAAGCGGGGCGGTGCCTGTGCGCTGAAAGCTGCGAGAAAGGTAAAACAGGAAAGGGGGAGACGGTGTGCGGGTGCGGGTTTGTCCTTGTAAACAGAGAGGAGTATCTGAGCCAAAACTTGAGGGAAGTTAGAAAGTCAAGTCGTAAATGTAGGTTCTCAGCGAAAAGTGGAACAGGCGGGGGAGACAGCAAGTGCACAGTCCCTGGGGCTGGAGTGTGCACGGCGCGTCCCGGGGACCTCAGGAAGGCCGGTGTAGCCGGTGACAGTGAGCCAGCGGGAAGAGCAGTAGGAAATGGGGTGTGTGCATTGGGGTGGGGCGGGGTGCGGACAGAGTGAGATGGGATTTTGGTGAGTTGGTGGATTTTGAGCAGATTTGCTTTTAAACAGGCTTACCTAAAAGTTCTTGGGGTCAGTGTCCTTATTTCCCGGGAAGGTGTTGTAAACGTTTGTTAACTCCTAACGTCATTTTAAATTCTTAAATGTGTTGTATTAGGACGTCCTTGAGTTCAGCCCCTCATCCCCATTCTGATGGCTATGTTTATGTTGTAGTTGATAAAAGTTTCTAATGGCAGTATTTTCTGAAGAGTAAAGTGACTCCTGTAGGCAACGGAGAGGAAGGAAGGAAGGCTCCTGAGGAGAATTAAGTGTCTGTAGAAAACATTTATCCACTCCTCTTACAGATTTAAAAGTAATATAAGATGCTGATGAAAATGTCTTTGCGCAACGCTGTAGTCTTCTGATACCGATCTCTTTCAGAATTACAAAAATTGTTAAGTGCTTTTTAAAAATGAGAAATAATAAAAAAGGACTCTCTGAAAGTTATTACAAAATTTGATAGTGTTGTGAAATGAAAGTTTTTTGTCTCTTTAAATTATTGATATTACATTTATACTATTTCAAAATAAGTCTATTACAGTAATATACTTTATAGATTGTATTTTCTTTTTTTTAGATTGTATTTTCTGAGAAAAGCTTTGACTTTAATTTTCTTAGCCAAATAATACATTTTGTCTTATTTTCTGTGGCCACCTTTATAGAATTTAAAATGTATATTTTGGACAATTTAATATACTGGGCTTATATGTTAACAAATTTGCTTTAAAATATTCTCTTGTTTACTGTTTAATCTACAACTTAATGAAACTATGAAATATTTAAAGTGTAACTTTTATTTTTGGTTAAATCCCATTTTAAGAGCAAAGGCAGCAAGTATTTGTGGAGCACCCACTATTTGGGGGGTACTATATTAGGTGAATTGTTCCTCTCCTTGAGGTTTTTCTTTTTCAGTGCCAGAGATGGATGAGTTTGTATGGTATTAATATTGACTGTAATAGGCACCTCTGATAAGGTATTTATTTCATCTATAATGGTGTTTTACAGAACTTGTGCATCACAAGATTTATATCCTTAATGGCACTGCTTCTCAAACCTGATGTCATCAGAATCACCTGGAAAGCTATTGAAAAATCACGCTGTCTTTGTGCTGTAGTGTGGCAGATACTGTCATTCCCTACTTAGGCCCCTTGACCTTGAGTCTTAAATGCACAGAGACTTTTAACTTTGTACATCTGTGCTTGGCTTGACGCCTTCCCCTAAGCCAGGGATTCTCAACCTTCCTAAGGCCACGACCCTTTAATACAGTTCCTGTGGGTCACCACCCATAGGTTGAAAACCACTGCAAGCAGACCTGAAATGCCTGAGAATTAATGCCCTCTTTCCCACTCATTCATTTTCTCAAGCAGGCCTCCAACAAAGGACTGATGAGAGAGGGTATACCCCAGCTCTCCCACCCCTTGGGTGAGTTAACTCTGTGATGTGTTATGACTTCAAGGGTTTCTGCAGAAGGATTAAGCCCAGATAATTGGATGGTGTTTAACTTGATAACACCAATTGGTTGGCTGCCTTTTCTTATTTCACATCCCTGCTTTTCTATGATGTTTTCCTTTACCACCCAAGTAAACCAACTATATTCAGTTCTTATCGTAGGGTCAGTTTCTAGGAGGCCAAACTAAGAAAGACTGCAGTCTCAGAGTTATAGAATGCTAATGTTACACTTGATAGGGTCCAGAAATCAGTCATTCCTTTATTTGAAAAAGTTCTCTTGGAGATTCTGATAGCCAGGTTTGGGATTTCCTCCTTTCTAGCATTCAGTGTTGTATCTTGCATGTACCATGCTATGTATGTAAATTATATAAAATTAGTGCTGGGGAATAATCAACATTTCAGAGTTTATTAAATACAAATATCAATATATTTGAATTTTGAGTTTCATAGGTAGATATACAAAATATTTGATGCTTAAAAAGTAGTTTGGTATTTCCTAGAACAGTTCAGGTTGACTAGGGAAAAATGCCTTGTTCCTTTTTTTTTCCAGGTGCAATGTGGTGACTTTCCTCATTTGTTAGTGTATGGACCATCAGGTGCTGGAAAAAAGACAAGAATTATGTGTATTCTACGTGAACTTTATGGTGTTGGAGTAGAAAAATTGAGAATTGAACATGAGACTATCACAGTAAGCATTTTACTTTGAGGCCCTCCAGATATTTTTAGCAAGGATTTTCAATTCTGGTCATATATGCATTCACTGTCCCCACTAATTGCTGCTTAACATATGATTTAAATAAGCATTTCACAGATGATCCTGGTGCATAGGATTGATAGCTACTGATTCCTAGACTCAATGGTTAAAACCAGACCAAAGCCATTTATGTTGGAGAAGGAATAAGAGCAACAGGAGGTTTTAAGCAAAATATAGAGGGTGAGATTCATTTCAGATTACCTATTAAGATGATGTCTTAGCTGGAATTAAAACAGAAGTTTCTAAAGTTCTGAGAGCATTAATGGGAATGAAAAAAGCAGGAATGATTTTGAGAAAAATTTTAAACAAAGAATTAAATGACTTGGTAAAGATTGGGCAATTGATTGGCAAAGGAAGCTTGAGGGCTTGGGAGGTGAAGAAGCTTCCCGTGATGTTGCCCTGTCTTGAGATTTCCAGCCTCATACAGTATGTTTCCAGCAGTGTTTTTATGCTCTTTCCTAAGGGATGATGCTTAAGATCTAGTTGAAAGGTCTCCTTCCTCATACCTCATAAAAGTTAATTTCTCTTCTACAACCTTTAGTTTGTACCTTTTATAGTACTTGATTTGTTTTGCCTTGATTATAGTTGTTTACACATGTCTTACTTTGGATTGTGTTTTGTTTTGTACCTAATGTGTCATATTTATTTTCGTATCCTTCATAGCCCTTGGTAGAATGTCATATACATATTAGTTATTGAAAAAAATGCTTACTGTGGATGTTGGTGTTATTAATAGAATCTTTAGGAGGATAACTGGGTTTTAGGCTGATGTTGATTAGCTTATATTTAGATATATTGAATTTGATGTGCCAGTTGTACATCTTGGTGTAAAATATTGTAGGGACAAACTTAACACAGAAGATGTGGGTTTCAGGGGAAGAAAATTTATAAAAGGACAAGGGAAAAAATAAAAAGAAAAGTGCAACATGTTCCCAGATAGGAGGCGTAATATTTAAAAGTGTCTGTTTGCTGTAAGTTACAGTACAAATTTCAATGAAATTCTAATTAAAATCCAAATGGTTTTTATGAATCTATGAAACGATCTTACAGTCCGTATGGATGAATACATTTCTGAGACTAGCTAAAATAATTATGAGAAAGGATCAGTGAAGAGGGGCTTATATTACTAGATAATAAATGATAAATGAATAAATGAAAATTGATATTGGCTGTTGTAATCAAAACAATATTATATTATGATGAGAATAGAAAATTAGACCAGGGGAACTGAATAGAGAGCTCAGAAGTATGATGAAGGTCTTTTTCAAATTGGGAAGAGGATAAGCCAGCAAAATGTACCAGGAGAACCAGTTATCTATTTGGAGGAAAACAGAGTCGGATCTCCATGATGTACAATTTATAAAGACAAATTCCAGGTTAATTAAAGACTTAAAGTGCTAAATATCTTAGAGTAAAATGTTTTAGACTATATGAGCTGCCTATGGGTCAAGAGTACCTTTTAACAGAAAACATGGAAATTGTAGAAGACAAGAAACAGATGCTTGGTTATATGTGGCTTTTAAAAGTTGATTTGACAAAACATAACTTAAAATCAATAGAAAAATGAAAAATTGTCACAAAACATTTCAAAGGAAAGTATTAAATGAAGGATTTTACAAAGTGATGCCAGAAAGACAAATAACCTGGTAGAAAACTGAATAACATAGTCACAGGAGAGAAATCTGACCAATAAACAGATGTGACAGTGTTTGACCTTTGTGATAATTAAGTAGTGTCTGTTATATACTCATCAAATTGGGAAAGATCAAATGGCATGATAAAACCACAAGAGTTGAGGAAGATTGGA
The DNA here is from genome assembly GCA_963574575.1 of Galagoides demidoff. Classification (NCBI taxonomy): domain Eukaryota; kingdom Metazoa; phylum Chordata; class Mammalia; order Primates; family Galagidae; genus Galagoides; species Galagoides demidoff. The sequence goes on from CAUYQV010070109.1 coordinate 66,194, forward strand.
GAAGAGTGTGTGTTGCCAGTGGAAAAGTGAATTGTTAGACTATTTTAGAAAGCAGCTGGTCTATAATACACTACATACACGCATATGTATTAAAGTTTACAAGACACATCCTCTTCAGTCCAGCAGATCTTTACTGAGAATCGTTTCCATGGAAATGAGACCAGTACATGAGATGTATCTACAAGTATGTTAATTGTGGAATTGTTTAAGTGGCAAAAACAAAGTGTCCATCTGTATGGCTAATTGTGGAACATCCATGCTATATATTGATATACAACTATGACATTACCCCATTTTTCTGAGAAGTATTGCCAAGATTTATTGTTAAATAGGAAAAGCAAAACACAGAGAAATACATATGATTTTATCATTTTTTATTTTTATAAAAAGCAGTGACATTCTATAAATATATTTGTTTATTTTTATGTTAACATGGAAATGGCTATGAAAGGTTAGATGCAAATTGTTTATGATGATGATCTGGTGATAAATGGGGATGATTTAGAGATTTTTGGATGCAAGGAAAAGAAAAAAGTCATAATAAAAACAGGCTGTGTGATATGACCCCGTGTATATAAAAACATGTTTATCTGCACACATTAAGGAAAGAATGGGATTAAGAAGTTAAAACGTGGTGTTTATCTTAAGTTTTATGTTTTTACCAAGTACAAATTGGGTGCATAATAAAAGAAAGAACAATGAAAATACAAAAGAGGAATGAAAATTTAAAAAAACTTTTTTTCTCTCCACAGACTCCATCTAAAAAAAAAATTGAAATTAGCACTATTGCAAGTAACTACCACCTTGAAGTTAATCCCAGGTACTATACTGTATAGAAATAAGCATTTTTAGAAAAATGATATTCAGACTTTTTTTTTTCTTTTTAAAAGAAGATTAGAATCTTTTCTGGAAATAAAATCATATATATGCAAGCACATTGTATAAAACAGATAAAGAGAAGCTTCCTTTCTTGATAGGAAACCTAGAGCCTTCACACTTTGCCTTCTCTGTCAAATAACTTCAACAATTGATTGAAGTTTTCTTGCTCTACAGTGTTTCATACAAAGTACACTGAACTGTTAATAAGTTTTTGTTAAATTATATCGACTCATCCAGTACTCATGAACAAAGTGGGTGTAAAAAGTTGATAATGGTCCAGGCGTGATGATTGACGCCTGTAATCCTAGTACTCTGGGAGGCCGAGGCAGGTGGATTGCTTGAGCTCAGGAGTCCAAGACCAGCTTGACCAAGACCCCATCTCTACTAAACATAGAAAAAGTAGGAGGGCATGGTGACACACGCCTAAAATCTCATCTACTTGGGAGGCTAAGGCAAGAGGATTGCTCAAATCCAAGAGTTTGAGGTTGCTGTGAGCTATGATGCTACGGGACTCTACCCAGGGCGACACAGAGGGAGACTCTGTCTAAAAAAAAAAGAAAGTTTATAACTTCTGTGGTGAATATTTTTGAAACCAAATTTGGTTGCCATGTCTGTTCTTTGCCACTTTCTTTGTTCAGTTTCTTGGTGAGAAGGTGTTAGAGATAGTCCACCAAACAATGTCTTATCTATGAGATGATAAGATCTTGTTGGGGTGGCATGAAAGCTTATTTAGCAGCAGTTAAATACTGAGTGGTATAGAAATTATTCTGGGAGCTAAGTTGGGTAAGGCTTCCAGGGTCTGGACATTCTCAGGCAAAGGCAACATGGGCAGTGGTACAGAGGCGATAGTGAACATCCACTTCACGGAGAGGGGGGAGGCTGAATGGAGCAGGAGAAACGCATTTTATAAGCTGAGGTGTATGTGGTCCGTATGGTACTGTGTGAGAAGCTTTACATGGATTATTTTACTATTATATTTATCCTTAAAAGGACTATAACAGGTGTTATTTTTTCTGGGTGTGACAAAGAAAATTAAGAGGAATAAGGTTGGTGGGAATGGGTCTAATCACAAAAGTAGGAGTGTAAATTCTGTAGACAGAAAATGTTTTGGATTCTTGACTAGAAAAATAAACATAAAAAAGACACTCTGGGTATGTTGAGCTAATAGTGTGTGGGAAAAACTTGATGGCTGTTTGGGAAAATAAAGTCAATTGTTTTGCCCTCTTTTTCTCATTGTGAGTTCCTTTGAAGCAAGAATAGCCAATTGGAGAATAAGCTGCTTGTTTTGGGGAGGGAGGTGGTCGAAATTAAATTCCATTCCTCCTAAATCGACCAAGTGACTTCTGTTGGTTTGAGAGATACTTCACCTGAGTGCCAAAGCAATAATATGGGTGTAAATGCAGATACATGCCTGTAATAAGTCAAAGTTTACAGAGTTCCGACTTTGTATTTTAAGTGCAGTTTTTCTTATCCTGTTCCCTCGGTTATGTACCCTGAGTCAGAATCAGGTCAGTGCTGGGAACAGACTTCTCTAGTTTTGTTCTCTCTCAGACTCTTGCTACCTGGAGGAGAGGAAAGAAGATTGGGATTAAATTTCTGTTTCAAAGAGTTATTTTTGTATTTTATAACTAATTTCTCAATTAACTGTATTTTGTACTAACTTTCTGTAGTGGGTGCTGAAGTGTTAAGCTATTTGCCAAGCCATTACCTATTATTAGCTTTTTTTGTTTGTTTGTTTGTTTTGAGACAGAGTCTCACTGTGTCACCCTGGATAGAGTGCCATGGCATCATAGCTCACAACAAACTCAAACTCTTGGGCTCTAGTTATGCTCTCCATTCAGCCTCCCAGGTAGCTGGGACTATAGGTACCAGTCACAACATCTAGCAAATTTTTCTATTTTTAGTGGAGATGGGGTCAAACTGATCTGGAACTCCTGAACTCAGGTGATCTACCCTCCTCAGCTTCCCAGAGTGCTGGGATTACTGGCACAAGCCACCACACTTAGCCTCTATTATTTTTTATTGTTCTTTTTATGTTAATTGTAAATTTAACGTAAGAACATGTTTAGTGTTTTCAATGATCTTAACCCAATTGTGTGTGGATAGTGTCAATATATATATTTATATTGAATAGTGTCTCTCTCTCTCTCTATATATATATCTCTATATATATATATATATATTTATTTATTTATTTATTTTTCTGAGTCTTACTATGTCACCCTTGGTAGAGTGCTGTGGTGTCAGCTCACAGTAACCTCCAGCTCCTGGGCTTAAGTGATTCTCTTGGCATCAGCCTCCCAAGTAGCTGGAACTCCAGGTGCCCGCCAAAACACCCAGCTATTTTTTCTGTTGTAGTTGTCATTGTTGTTTAGCAGGCCCTGGCTGGGTTTGAACCCTCCAACTCCAGTGTATGTGGCTAACACCCTACCCACTGAGCTATGGGTGCCAAACCAAGTGTCAATAATTTTTAATGAGCCTAAAACATTTCACTTTTAAAAGTTTATATTTGTAATTAGTAATGTTAATTTTTTAAATTAAATCATAGCTGTGTACATTAATGCAGTCAGTAATGCTAATTTTGATTAAAATTTTAACCACTTAAAATCTTCAACATTTGGGTGGCACCTTTGGCTCACTGGATAGGGAGCCAGCCCCATATATCCAGGGTGGTGGGTTCAAACCTGGCCCCAGCCAAACTGCAACAAAAAATAGCCAGGTGTTGTGGCGAGTGCCTGTGGTCCCAGCTACTCAAGAGGCTGAGGCAGAAGAATTGCCTAAGCCCAGGAGTTGGAGGTTGCTATGAGCTGTGTGATGCCATGGCACTCTATTGAAGGCAATAGAGTAAGACTCTGTCTCTACAAAAAAAAGGAAAAAAACTCTTCAGCATTTTTCTAGTAATAACTTAGTAGGAATAAGGGCATAATTCTTTCTAAATATTTACATATATATTTTTTGTTTGGTGTAGTGACGCTGGAAATAATGACCGGGTGGTAATTCAGGAGATGTTAAAAACAGTGGCACAATCACAGCAACTTGAAACAAACTCTCAAAGAGATTTTAAAGGTATGTGATAAAAATATTTCTTTTTATGAGTCTGCCAAACATTTGTGTTCTTTTTTAATTTATGAAAGTGAGTAAGTCATATATGATCTCTGTGCTCATGGGAATTTAATAGTCTGATAGAATTGAACTTTGTGGAAAAGGACTTTGTGCCACCCATTTATGATTTTAGAACAAGATGAGTAATGAAAAATACTTTATTTAAAATAAGCATTTACGTGATTTTAAAATAATTGTTCTTATGACTAAAGTCATATGTTCACTATCAAATATTTAGATCAGCAAAAAGCCCCTTAAAATCAGGTGTAATCCCGTCACATAGAGACAACTAGCATGACAGTTTGGCCCTTCCCTTCAGTACTTTTATATATACATTCTTACAGGTATGATTTTGTGATAAGTATGCTAACATTTAATGCTTTTAATACACTTTGCCACGTTGTGAGTCTGAAAGCGGGTAAAGATTTGCTTATGGTGTTTGGGAGTGCTCATTTTCCCCCAAAGTTTATCAACACTGCAGATAATTACTTTTGATCTTTGTCAGTTTGAGTGACAGTGTTTTTCATACCAAATGTGATAATTTTTTTAATTGTTCATTTTTATTTTGTGAATTGCTATATGTGTTCTTAGTCTGTTTCTTACCTTTCCTCATCAGTCTCTATATTTCAAAATAAATTTAAATTTATGAATTTATTTTTAGCTATGATAAATGGAGTCTTTTCTTATATTTTCTGTTCTTTATGTGATAGTTATAAAATTTATATCTTAATTTTATACCCTGCTATGTTATTAAATTCAATAAAATCTCTGATTGTTGAAATAGTTTTTCCATAGTTTTCCTTTGGGTTTTTTAGATACATGTTGATATAATCTGTAAATGGAGATAATTTTTTCCTTTCCTTTCCAATTTGTATGGCTCTAAATACTTTCTTTTGTCTGTTGTTGGTCTGCCCTCCACTACAGTACTAGTATTTGTCTCTAATACTAATGTTTATCTCCATCTGTAAATGGAGATAATTTTTTTCCCTCCTTTCCAATTTGTATGGCTCTAATAGATACTTTCTCTTGTCTAATTACGTTGGTCTGCCCTCTAGTACATAACATGTCATGACTCTGGAAGGAAAATCTTAGGATTTCCCCATAATTAGTGATTTGCTAAGTTTTTGGTCTGAGGTATATGTATTTCATCGTAGTAGTAAGTAGTTAGCAATTCCTATTTTACTGGGTGTTTTCAATGTGAATATGTGTTGAATTTGTCTACTGCTTCTTCTGCATCCATGAATGTGATTTTATGGAGTTTTTTTTCTTCTTGGTTTTGTTAGTATCATTGCTTATATTATTGAATTTTCTAATATTAAAACTGTTCTGCATTTCTGGAGTAACCCTTACTTGGTCATGATGTATTAATTTTTTAAAATATACTGATGTTGCCGCCTACCAAGTACTTCTTGGTCACTAATTCCAGCATCACTACACAAAACAAAAGTAATGATATGTATATGTTTGCAAAGTATTATATTATGTCCTTATACTTAATCTGGTATAAGAAAAAGTTGAAGATATAATAAATGTGGTTACAATTTAAAATTTTAATTAAAATTGATAGTGCCTAATTACAGTGAAACTTTTAAACATGAAATGTTTTAGGGTCATTAAAAAATGGACTAACAGGATTTCAGCGCTCAGCTATAATTGAATTAGCATTATGAAAACAAATATTTAAGTTTTCTTACATTGATTTTACTGTTACTTAAAAAGAGCAAAAACTAGTAAGCAAGTAACAGTTTAGGAAATACTTTGACTCTTCTATATCCATAAATATGTTCTATTCCTCTGCTTCTCTTTCTTAAAACTGTTTCAATTCAGCCTTGTTGCTTTTCTGTGGGTCATTTGTCTTACTGAAGAAGTGACTTTTCCTCCTTTGGAAGGAGGGGAAGCCCAGAGGGTTTTTCTAGGTCCAAGGCTCTAGAGCAGCCCCTTGTTTTATTTTTACAAAGTGATAAAATATAGAACATTGTGCTCTGAGCTCTGTCCCCCATCTTCCTTCCTGTCACTTTTATTGAGATTCTTTCCTTTGTCTCTCAGTTGAATACTTCAATTTGAATTCTACTTCTGGGACTTCTAGTTGTGGAGAATTGTCTTATAAAGGAGCTTCATTTGTTATTTTCAGAGTCTCTTGCTCTGTCAAACCATACTGCATCAGAGTTCCCTTGCTCTCACCCATGGATTGGGCAATGGAATCTCCCTTTTTTTTTTTTTTTTCCAGTTTTGCCTGGCTGGGCTTGAACCTGCCACCCCTGGTATATGGCCACAGGCGCCACCCGAAAGACTAGACACAGCAATAGTGGTTTTTTTTTTTTTTTTTTTTTTTTGTGGTTTTTAACGGGGGCCTGGGTTGAAACCAACAAACCACCCTTCCAAAAGGCATTAAGAAAGCAAAGTGTATT
>CAUYQV010070112.1:0-40974 GCA_963574575.1 Galagoides demidoff
CAGAATGTTTTAAAACTATAACTGAGAAAATGACATGAAGGCTGTGTTGATCAGTTTGATGGAAGTATTTCGGATTGCATGTGAAAACCCCACACTGTACCTCAGAAGTGCATTAATGTACATAGTTACCATTCAATAAAAAAAAAAGAAAGAAATAAATGTACCCAGCTCTGCACCTGTAGCTCAGCGGCTAGGGCACCAGCCACATACACCGGAGCAGGCAAGTTTGAATTCAGCTGGGCCCTCCAAACAACAATGACACCTACAACCAAAAAATAGCCAGGCGTTGTGGCAGCTGTGTGTAGTCCCAGTTACTTGGAAGGCTGAGACAAAAGAATCACTTAAGCCCTAGAGTTTGAGGTTGCTGTGAGCTGTGATGCCAGAGCACTCTACCCAGGGCAACAGCTTGAGATTCTGTCTCAAACAAACAAACAAAAAAACAAAAAAGAAACATCCCATAGTTAGAGATTTATAAAGTCCCAGGGCGCAAATTCACAGCCTCCACAGGTCACTACACACCTACTGAGCTGCCAGGATGACCCAGGGCCATCTGCATACACAACCTCGTGGGATCTTGATGTCATCTGGTGAATATGAGGAGCATAATTGTTGGAAGAAGAGATGAGACACACATCCCTTTCCCTGTTCCTCTGCCACCCCTCTGTAAGAATATTTTCACCCTAAATATGTACTTATCACTGCACATGAAGCAAATCTTACATGTGTCAGCACCCACGCCTGATGGCAGCAGCCTGGCCCCCAAAGACAGCAGGATTCAGAATGAAAAGGTCTGGGTTCCAGCTCTGCCTCCCACTGTTTAATGCAACTGTCTCTCTCTGATGTCCACGGGTGCATTTCATAGCTCCCGGCCCACCACAGATGCCTGCAAAGTGCACATTTCAAACATTCCAATGGGGACTTTGGATGGGCTGAAATTGGCTATGTGGGACCTAGAGCTGGGTGATGGTGGCTGGACCCTAAGCCTGGGTGGGGACCAAGGCATGGAGAACGTCGGTTTAGCCAAGGGTGTAGCAGAAGGTGTGTCCTAGCAAGGGCTGTCTCCTCTGAACCGCTTTCCTCCAAGGCCTGTTTTTCTTCTGACACGTCTTGTCCCCCCCACGGGAGCTTCTTCCCTTTCACTCTAACCCGGCCCTCTGTCATCACCTCTGTTGGCGGAGCAGCGCCAGTGTCTCTGACCAGAAGAGCTTGGCAGTGCTGTCCTCTTCATACCTGGCTGGGGATTTTGGCTTTAGAGAACTTTCCAAGCTTAAAAAAGAAAAAAACAAATAAAAAACGGGAGTCTTCACCCTGGTAACGTTTTAAACCAAATAGCCGCTATAAATGAATGGGTTATTCTTTAAGTGGTTAATTTGAAAAGAAGTTGTACCTATCCATCATTTAATAATATTATGAAACTTATTTATGCTATGTTGGAAACATTATTATGTAAATAAAATAACTTCCATGCTCTATGAGCCTGCTACTGTGGGTCCGGCACTGTGTTCACACCTCATGTTAGTTTGGTAACACAGATGCTGAGGCTCAGACGAACAATGGGAATTTTGTTACAGTTCTGAGATGAAGCTATTGTCATAGTTGGTTCTTCTGAGACCTCTCTCCTCGGCCGGCACATGGTCATCTCCTCCCACGTCTTCACGAAGCCTTCTGTGCACATCTGCATTGGATCTCGTCCTGTGGAGACACCCAGCTCGTGGGATTAGGGCCCACCCATGAGATTTTATTTTAGCTACTGAAAGACCCTGTCTCCACAGAGATGCCGAGGTCAGGAGTTCAAAACCTGAATTTTGGACAAACATAATTCAGCCCATGATGAAAGTTTATGTGGATTATTTTACACATAATTAATTGTGAATTCTTTATGATCATACACATTTTAGGATGAGAACTGAGCATCAGAGAAATCAGGTGTCCTTCCCAGGGTCCGTGAGCTGGCAAGTGAAGCTCTATCTGGGAGCTCTCAGAGCTCCTCCTGACCAGGCCAGTGCCTTTTCCAACCTCCGCGGTATCTTCTTTCCAGGTGTTCCCTCTGAGACATGAATATCCGCCTCTCTCTCGCCCCGCCCCTGCTTTAGCTAACTAGCTACTATATACTCTGGTCACATCTTGCCCGAGTAGTCTCACATTTTGCAATGGGTGGTTCCTCTCAGACACTGGACAGCCGCTCTCTTCATGAGTTTGATAGGATTGGGTGCACGGGGGGATTAGGAATGAGTTGGGTTCCGTGTTACAGAGCTTTAAGGAGTTCTGTGGGAGATGAACGTGCCTTGTTGAAATTTAATTGTAGATGGGCAAAGAGTCAGGGTTATTTAAACAAAAAAGATACCATAGACCATGTGGCTCAAACAATAGCAATTGACCTCATGGTTCTGGAGCCTGGAAAGTCCAAGGTCAAGGTGCTGGGGGTTTGCTCTTGATCGGGGGCTCTTTTCCTGATTTGCAGATGGTACCTCTTTCCTGTGTCCCCATGTTGAGGAAGTAAACTCTTAGACATGTCTCCTCATGAGCCCCCCTCCCCCTGCCGTAATGACCTGCCAACGTCCCAGAGGCCCCATTTCCAAACATCATTACTTTGGGATTAGGGTTTTAACATCTGAAATCAGAGGGGACACAGACACTCAGTCTGCAGTGGCTCATGAAGAAGGGATGCTTTGGACAGAGTGTGGTCTCACAGTCTCAGACGGCCACCAACCTGATCCCATCACAGCACTGCTCTGAGGGGCAGAACACCAGTGCTGTGATTACTTAATTATTTTTTCCTCTTTTTCTATGACTAGGTCAATTTGCATTATTTACCCTTCTAAGCATCTCATGCAGTGATCGTGCCATGGCTTATGGGTGGTTGGAGGGCTACACTGGGACTTCCAGTGCTGGCAGGGTAAGCGAGGTCACCGGTGAGGGGGCAGGAGGAGGTGGCCACACTGGAACTTCCAGTGCTGGCAGGGTAAGCGAGGTCACCGGTGAGGGGGCAGGAGAACCTGCAGAGAACAGCAGGGAAGACAGAGGCAGAACTGGGTGAGAAACTTTGGAGAAAGGAGCTCTCAAAAAAGTCTTTTCAAGCACACTTACGGGCACACCTCACTTGCCTCATACTCTGTTGGCTGCCATATTCTACTTATAAGGACATAAGCCCTGATCTCAGAGAGAACTCCTCCGTCAGGGCTCCGTCAGGGAAGGGAAGGGGGCTGGGACTTACCCACAAGTAGCTGAGCGATTGACCAGTAGTGTTTAAACTGCTCCCCAGGAGGTGTCTTAATTGCATTCTGCTTCTGTAGAAGGAGCAGAGTCATTTTAATCTAAAGTGATCCATTGTAGCAAGTGGAATTCCACTGAAACTCAAAGGGTTATGAATTCAAGAGAAGAGAATGAGGGAGGAGAATTCTGTGTGGAGTGTAACATGGAAAACCAGGTCGGCGCAACCCGAGTTAGGAAATGGAACACCGTAGAGAGAGAGTGATCAGTAGTCAGAGGCGACAGGAGAGCCGGCCGCAGGTGTGGTTTCGTGCCAGTTTATCACGGGATGGGCAGAGGGGACGTTCTTGACGGATTTTGGAATTGAATTAGGGCTTTATTCAGAGGGCAGGGGGATTTTCCGTTTGCCTTTCATAAGACAAAAACATCATTTTTTTTTTCTGGAAAATCATACATAATTCTGGAATGAATTTGCTCTCACCTGTCTTCTTCACCTTCTAAATTTTCAATCAAAATTTTGCCTCAAGGCAATTGGACCACAGTTTGATTTTAAAGAGAAAGCCATGGTCATGTGTAAAGATTAAAAGTTGTCTTTACTCAGCTAGCTGAAAAACATTTCTAGAGAACTGAGCTGACATAAAAACATCAAAACACAGACAAAAATGGTCAACACAGCAATATTATCTATAATAGTGAAAAACTAGAGGTGACTGATTAGAGTAATAGGTAAATTATGATATGTCTGTGTAGTGGCATATAATGCATTCATTATATGGCTTTGATGATATGTATAAAATTGGAAGGAAATATAACAGAATAATATTTATCTTCAGGTATAAGATTCAGAGAAGTTTTTATAATACATTTATTTATAAATTTATTTTTTGAGTTTTACAAATTCATCATGCACTTACTAGATAATCAGGACAACAATTAAAATTACACTAAAGTTAATCGCAGGTGATGGTTTCCACTGACATCAGCCTCTTCAGAGTGGTCTGTGGCAACCTTCCCTGGGGGACTTTGAAGGGAACACACATCAGCGGCATAGGCTCAGTCTAGACAACTGGAGTTTTTATCTTGCAACCTGTGTTGGCTTAATTTGTTTCCAAATCTTGTAAAGAGGGGGAGTGCCATCCCACAGCCCCATTCTGGCATCCTGGCTGGAGGTTCACCTGTGAGTCCGCTTCAACTTTCCACCATCAGAAGTTCTGTACTTAACAATAGTTCTGTACTTAACATATTTCAGACATCAAGACATCTTGAGTGAAAAGATCGAGTCCAAAAAAATCATTCCACTCTCAGATAATATATAGTTTATCTCAGAATCTCGCCCCTGTTTGCCTGGCAATGTGCCCCTATCATATGCTAAGTCTATCTTTTTTGTGTTATGTAGGCTACATTTTGCTGAAATTTTCAGGGGGGAATCAGCCATTCCCCCTCACTAATTTTTAGACTAACTTAAGTAAATAATCTAGTATGATATTTGCGTTTTCAAAGGATTAGCTTTGGGGTTAAACCAAAAGTTAAATATGGAAATCTCTGGCAGGGGAATAACAGAGGTAGTGAGTCAAGGCCTCCTGAGCTGAGTTCACTGCTTCAAAGTGAACACGACCGACTGCAGAGAGGTTGAGGAGCACCCAGCCCCGGGGAGAAGGCAGATTCAGCATCATCATTGCAGTAATTGTGAGGAGTGTGTGTGGGGGGTGCAGACCCGACTGTCCTTAATACCAGGAAACTGCCCCCGCTGGTTACCGAGCCCACCACCAGCACAGGAGGAAGTAACACATCGGCTTTGAGCGGCAGGTGAAACCGCAAATGTAAAGGGACATTTCTAGCAGCGTTGTCTGATTCCTGAGACCTCCCGCCAAAGTGACAGAAATGGACGATACAATCTTGATAAATTTACGGAGCGATTTTCTCAACATACTTGCAATGTGTTATCATCCGTTGAAAGGTGCTATGAAGGCAGAAAAAGGCGGGATTAGGGCACACATGTCTCCAGGGCACTGTCTGTGACCAGGATCAACTGGAACAGCGACCCAGAGGAAATGAGCCGGACACCACGACTCTCGGCAGAGTCCTGTGTCCTCCGTCCCGCGTGACTTGTGGAGGCAGCGCCATCTGGTGGACGGAGCAGGAGCTTTGGACCATGGAGAGAATCAACTCATTTGGTTGGTCTGTTTACACACGTTGCGCATTCAGTCACATTTCTTCAAAGCAAGTGGGCTTTAAGTGAATTTTATGCATTGCATATATGTATATATTAAATAATGGAATTGCACATTTTTAAATAACTCACATTACAGATGACAAAACAGGTTTCGGGAGAAGCAGCAATTTGCCCGACACTATATTCTTCCAATTGGTATAACTGAACTTGTTGCCAAGTCTGGTGGCTGTTCAGATAATGATGGTGCAGTCTTTACTCAGCAGCGCCACGTCCCTGTGAATATCAGATGTAGACAGTGAAGTGTGTTTGCTGTCTAGAGCTGGGTTTTGATTTTTGGTTCTGATGCTTGCCAGCTGAGTGATCTTACACAATTCATTTAAGCCTTATAATCTTTGAGCTTACTTCTAAAGTAAAAATAAATATTAAACAAGACTATGCACTTAAGTATTTTGTAAATCTAAAGGTTTAGGTTTATTGTGTAACCGTTTGTTTTTTAGGTGCATTTTATTTTAGGCTATATTTGATGCTGCAAAAACACAAATGCAACAGAGAAAGAGAGAAGATGGGATTGAATGGGAAGAAGAGGAGATAGTAGGTAGAGAATCAGACTCTTTTGTTGAGAATCTCCAGCCTCTAAAACTATTTCTGCCAGAGTCAGATCATCCGGACTTTGCAATGGAAAGTATCCAAGCAATTATTAGTTATCCACCCCCGTCCACCACCACATTAGCACCCCTGTTTCTGGCCATTGATGACAAGCTAGAACTCTTGTAATATATTAGATATTTGAGGGGGCTTTGGCTTTTATTTTTTAAGATCGAGGGAAGGTTTAAACCCTTTGCTAATTCCTTCCTTCTCATCTCCAAACCATATCATTTCAGATAACCATGAATGACCAAAGAAAGATGTTTTCTAGATTCAGGGAATCTCAAGAAATGTTCCTGCAGGCATCCATGAACTGAAACAAACAAACAAAAATCAATAAAAGCAATAATTCCCTAGGACTGGTCACTAGTGGTGGTGCATTATATAGTCCCGGTGACATGGAGATGAGGGGAAAGGAGTTGAGAGTTCTGCAGGCAGACCATGAGCAGGATGTGGAACACAAGTTCCCGCACTGGAACTCCGGATCTTCCTTTCACTCTCTGTGTGACCTTTGTCAAGCTGCATGGCGTCTCTGAGCCTCCGTGTCTTCATCAGTGAAGTAGAGGGAAGACCTTGACTCTATTAACACATCTCACAGGGTTCTCTGTGGGTTTAAGAGTGGGCATCAGTGTCAGATGCTCAGGAGAGCCCGACACCTAACAGGTGCTATGTAAAAATAAGCTTTTTTTTCTTGATGTTACCTAAACCTCATATGCCGTGTGTATCCCCTGGTATTTTTGTTCTTCATCATTGTTGCTGCTTCTTGTTTTGTTTCTTCCACAGAACTGTGACTTTCTAGCACAGAGGTTTAAAAACGATGGCCCATGCTTGAAATACGTCCCCCAGTCCACATTTTTTTAAACAATCCATGAACTAAGCATTTTTTTTTCTCCCTTTTAAAGGGTTGTAAAATCTTAAGGAAGAAGATGCAACAGAGACCATTTATGGTCCAGAAAACAAAATATTTAATATTTGGCTCCTAATGGAAATCTTTTTTTCAACACTGATTCTAGAAAAAGAGACCATATTTCATTAATTTTTATGCTTAACGTGTGTTTGTAAAGGGAAAAAAGGAGAACTAGAAAGGATGGAGGATGTCTAAGAGAACACTGTGGAAGCAGCATGGACTGCAACCAGGTCCTTCCAGGAGGCTCCTAGCAGGTCTTCAGGGATCAGGGTGATCTCAGTGAGTGAGGAAGTCTTGGTATATGAAGGTTTGGAACCCAGAAACGTTTTAGCAATATTTCACGGATGTTATTGAAATAAATAATAGTAATTTCATAAGTCAAGTAAATAAAAATACTCTCTGGATTCAATAAGGTCAAATTCTGAGGGGGCAAGGTGCCTCTTGGTTATTATTGCCTTGCGGGGTGGAAATCATTGTTCTCCTTTTCCAAAAGAGGAAACCAAGGGCTCAAGAGTTTGCATCGATCAAGGTTCCATAGCTCACACATGGAAAGACAGAGACTTGAAATCAGATGCAGTCAACCAAACTGTCTCAGTGCTCACTCCCAGCTGGACTGAGTGGGACCTCATCACCCATCTAGCTCGGAATCCTCCCTCTGATGGGGAGGATTGTTAAATGAACGTGCCTGAGCCTAAAGGTTCAATGTCAGCCCTGCTCTGGGCATGGGGCCAGTCACTGGATCTTAGCCCTGGACTAAGTGAGACTAAGCACCAGCCACATCTTGTTTATTTCCCATGTTTCTGCCCGCGGCGTCCATTCCCTAGTAGCTTCCTTGAATGACTTCCCGATACTTCAGGTTCTCAGCAGCTGCTGGAGTAACCTTCCCCGCACACTCCTGCATCTGTGCACTCTTCATATGACTGAGCTCGTCTGGCTCCCACAAGGCTTCCCTTTCACATCTGGACCTCCACCTCTATTCTACTGCTGGTCTTTATCTAACCCTGACTCTCCCCCACCTGCCCCAAACAGTTCGTTCAGACAGTCAACAATTTTAATATACGGAATGGTGTTTTGATGGGATAAAGTTTAAAAAGAAAAGAGATGAGGACATAAAAACTGAAAACATAAACACAGAGATTCCACCAGCACAGCAGAGGGTGCAGGGATGGATGAAGTAATGTTAAAGAAGTACGTCCCCCCAAGTCTACATCTCTACAGGAAATCCTCAAAGGGCTAAAAATAAAATACCATTTTACCACACAAATGCATTTTCTCCAAAATGCGTAAAATTCTGAAGACTGTTCAGTTATGCTTTACTGCTCATAGGAACCTGACCCCAGGCAATTGGCCCTTCGCCTCAACTTTCCATCATGCCGGGTAACTGCAAACAAGTTATACAAGGAACAACTATTGTGGTCTCAATTTTTCCACCTGTACAATGCAGGTCTTGGACTTGCTGACCTTCACATTACCCTGAAAGAACCGGCCAGAAAATGACCACAGGATGGATAAAGTCTGCGTTTCTGCAGTTTGTATTCATACTTCAATGCGTGTTGTCATATAATAATGCACAACTTCCCGAGGCCAGGAAATTAATGTGTCTGTGAATTCATGTGAAGTGAAAAATGGATGGTTTGTACTTGATACTTTTCCTAGTCTCTCTGTCCTATGTGTCTCTTCCCTGGGCTGATTTTAATCTGTATTGTTTTCCTGTAATAAACTGAAACTGTGGATGTGTGTATAACAGCTCTCAGAAAACTCTGTGAGTCTTTGAACTACAGAAGCTGAGTATAGTTGGAGGACGATACTCAGAACTTGCAGTTGGTGTCAGAAGTGAGAGTGGTCTGGTGTCGGCTCAGCTGCCTAACTTGCCAGTTGGCAACACCCTTGCCAAGCGTCACAGAGCTGCCTTCAGCAATCTCCAACTCCAACTGGGGGTCCGCTCATGACTATTTTTCTGTGTGTACATCCTGTGCCCAGTCCAAGTTCAATTCTGCCACAACACCCCGAAACATATTATGCATGGTGCATACTTAGTACATCAGAATGTTTATATCCGGCATGAATGGCACTTTTTTTTTTGCAGTTTTTGTCCAGGGCTGGGTTTGAACCCGCTACCCCCAGTATACCGGGCTGGATCCCTACTCCTTGAGCCACAGGTGCCGCCCCATGAATGGCACATTTTTAATCGATATTGTTATATATAATCTGTATCATGACCATATTTTGTAACCATTATATAGTAGGAATATTCCTATAATACTAACACAAATGCCATTATTTGTATACATATATGCTGATTTATATAACTATATTAAATACATATACAAAACATATACATCTACTTTCCTGTCTATCATTTTTTTTAGAGATAGAGTTTTACTTTATCTCCCTCCATAGAGTGCCGTGGCATCACCCAGCTCACAGCAACCTCCACCTCCTGGGCTTAGGCCATTCCCTTGCCTAAGCCTCCCAAGTAGCTGGGACTACAGGTGCCCACCATAGTGCCCGCTATTTTTTTATTATTGTTGTTGCAGTTTGGCCAGGGCTGGGTTTGAACCCACCACCCTCCGTATATGGGGCCAGTGCCCTGCCCACTGAGCCACGGGCACGGGCCCCAACCCTTCTATCATTTTTTACTTCTCAGCTATTTTTTCCTGCGCCAAGAAGTTGACACACAACTTCCTGCATCAAGTTGTATTGAACAAACAATAGCATCAAAAGTAAAAGAGACTTTATAGCAGACTACAGAGCAAAATGTGACTTCTCAGGGGAGCTACCCATCACACATGAACACTTGCTTCATCTCTGACACTGCATTGTCTAAAGTTCTCACCACCCGTGTGAAATGTTCAATCATAATTACACACATTTTACATATGAGAACCTGAAACTCAGAAGCCAGTGACGTTTCTCAGCTCAGCCGGCCAGCATGTGTCAGACGGTGCGCTGAATTCCAGGTTTTCATGACTCTCACTCTGTCACCAAGCCACACTCTGAACTTGGCACCTTAGCGGTGAAGGTGAAGGTCATGAGATGAGCTAGTACGTGATTTGATCCATTGTGAAACACCATGCGGTTCTTTGTAGAGGTCACCCCACTGAATGTGTGTAGTGGCAGGTTAAACTGGGTGGAATAAGCCACTCCCTCCATAGGCACTCAGGAAGGGGTGATGTCCAGGTGTGAGGGAGGAGGTCATTACCAATGAAAAACAATCTCCTTTTATTTCATCATTACAAATTACTTCTGTAATTAGGGACGCCGTGTAGACTTGGGGAAACAATAGTTCTCCAAGGACAAATAATCTCTGTTGGTGCCTGGGTTCAAAATTAAAGTATCTTGATGAGCCACAGCCTTCCGACTACCTTCCACTCGCTCTCTCCAGGGTGAACATCCAGGTACTGAAAAGATGCGCCAGGGTTTCACAGCTCTCTGGAGTATTCACCTGTGATTTAAAGAGAGCTATGACCCTCCCGATAAAACGGGGACAGACCAGTGTTCGGAAAACTTTAACGTAGAATACTAATAAATCAAGCCTTATCCAATTGGCTTCCTTACGCTCACTACCAGGTGAATATTCTTTCTTCTGCAAGTGCAGTCCGGCTTTTCAGCATTCCGACAGCAGTTCCAGGGAAAGCAGGAAGTGTGGCAAAGAGAAGAAAGTTCTTTCAAGGCCTCAGGGCAAGCTCTGAGTTCTCTTGGTGGGTTTGCTTCTCATTCTTTAGTGAAACCTCTGTGCATATCCTCACCTCCTCAAGACACCATCCAAGGTCTTCCCACACGCATTTGGTGGTGAACATTTTCCAGCTCTACACATTCTCTTGCACAAATCCTTGAGTCTGGCCTGGAAAATAACAATCATAGCTTTTAAACTTTCAATTTTTTTTTTTTAAGTTTTACTAGAGACAAAAAGTATGAATTTTTGATTATTACCTCCCAAGAGTCTGCCTACCGCAAGCATCTGTCTTACATTTTTTCTGGTCTGGAATGTAGGTCCTGTGTTACTTCTCCAGCCAGGTGCTTTCATAACACCTGCCCAGGCCGTAAACACTGACTCTGTTACCTTGCCCAGAGAGCCCCAGCCCAAGCTGGCTATGTTTTGTTTGTACAGAGAGCCTGGAGCTTACCTAAACACGGAGCAAAGCAGGAATGGAAAGTTGGTGTTTAAATCTCTAATGCTTCGTATAGAATATGAATCAAGTAATGATTACTTAAAAAGTAAATAAATAGTCAATGAATGGAAAGCCAGCAGAGCAGCCTACAAGCTGAATGAACAGGTCAGTTTTAATGCTGAAGGGAGTTGTATTTCTGATCTCAAACTACTGTGTAACGCCCTGTCCACATGCTGGATTCTAGTTCTGTTCACCAGCATTTCTGCTTCCCTTTCCCTGGGCCTAGGGTCACATTTTAGTCCCTCCATGTATTTCAGTTTAGATACAACCAGGATGCTTTTTTAGGTCAATGAAGTACATATGTCATTTCTGGACAACCAAATTGAACAGCTGGGATGTGATTCCGTTGCCTTTCTCTGTGACGTGGAATCAGGTGATCTTTCGAATCAGTTGATGAGTCTGAGTCCTGATTAAGGTAGACACAAAGTAAAATCCCATTTTTACCCACCTGCAGTGGCTTGTGAGCAGGAAACAAATTTTTGGTTGTTTTCAGCCACCAAGATTTGGGGACTAGGGTCGCGAAACCTACTCCCTTCTGATGAATATAATTAGTATGGCTTATAAAATCCGCATTCTAATGCAATCATCTTGATTTACATTGATGATCTTCCACTATTCTTATTCATAATGAATGCTAGAAGATGTTTTGCTAATTCTGCTTCCTGAACACCTTTTCCTAGGGTATCCGCCTCTGTGAGTGAGCGCTCACCTTGACGTGTGCATAGGGTAACACCAGGAAGGCCTAGTCCATCCACTTGATTCCTTAAAATAGTAGAATATCCCTATATCATCTACTTTGGAAAATTCTGCTTGCTTTTAGTTTGTAATATCTTTGCTAGAGACTATCCAAACCCCCAAAATATCAGCATTCTTCTAATCAGTGTTCTAAATGAGCGAGTAGAAACTGTGGCTGAATCATAGCCCATCCTGTGAATGACGCCGCTGGCAGAGAAGGGGTTTACCCCAGAGGGAGAAGTGACCAGATGCCGGATGTGGTGCTTAGCACGGAAAATGAACTTGGCTCAGATAAATTAAATCAATTAAAAATTATGCTGAAATCACTGATGCTGTTGAATGAAAAAAAATCTCACCATTGGGGGGGCTAAGGGACCAGTGAAACCTAATATCTAGTTGTTTTTTAATATCATCTTGAGTAAAAACACAAGTATTTTGTTCAAGATGCTTCTGAATTGTCTTTTAGAGTTCTGGGTTTTCTCCCATTAGCCTGTTTTTAAAAAGGAACATGTATTTGTACCTCCTTCTTCCCCCTTCTAAAAATAATGGTGTCTTCCTTAACTTTGCTGAGAAATCCCTCTTGGAAAAGGAGGCAACATATTAGAGGCTTCAAGCTTTGCATTCAAGAAGAGGCACTGTGACAAAATACAACAGAGGAGTGACTCTGGCTGTGAGAGGTGAAACACCGTGACCACATGTTACAGAGACCATTGTCCTCCATGCAGGGACGCCTACGGGCAATTATTATAGTGGTAAGAGCTCACCCTTGGCTAGCACTTCCTAGGTGTCAGTAACTAATCTAGGTGGGGAACTACTCTAAGAACTTTAGATGCACTAAGTTAGTACTCCACAGTCCAAAATATCAGCTCATCTTACAGATTCAGAAATTGAGAGGAAGAAGTAAGGTGAGTTCAAGGTCACAAAGTGATGGAGCTTGGATTCAAACGCAGATGTGGACTCCACACTCTCAGTAGAGTAAAATCCATTAACCAATCTTCATGATGATATTGAAATCGGGACACTTCAAATTCCATTCAAGGTAACGTCTCGGGAGTCATGGGAGTGTGCAGCCTTCTCACTGTACTCCCGTCTCCTGCGTTTTATTTATCATTGAAATGTAAGTACTCAGCTTTCTGTACAACTCCATCTTCCAAAAACAAATCCCCCCCCCCAAAGCTATGGATAGGTGAAGTTCAGAGATGTGGAGGGATTTAGAGTCACAAAATCTCAAGGGTCAGAAATAATGAGGTTTATTTCTTGTTTAAAGTACTTACTGGCTGAAGGTTGATTGCTCAGAGCGTTGTGTTTATTTGTTGGCTCAGTTTAAGGAAAGTGCCTTTTATTAAGAGTCTTTCTCATGGTGGAGAGAGGAGAGAAATGGTGGGAATGAACGATTCTTAATGACGGCGTTCGTCTGCATGACCAAGTGAGTCCCAGGGTCAGCTCGTGCTGGGAGATTTTCTTCTTCTGCAGGAGACTGGGCATGATGGGTGGATGAGGGAGGCAGAGAGCAGTGAAGATTTTGAACAAATAACGCCGCCTCTTACACACAGAAGCCCAGCAGCAACACTGGCCTCAGAACCTGTCACTCCAAGCACAGTTTTTATTTTCCTGCACAGTAGCTGACAAGCAACCAATCTGATAATGGCCATATTCGTAAACAACTGCTATTGCAAAGCGGGGAATATTGCTTCGTCCTCTCTGCACTGAGATCTCTTCTATATTCCCCACTTCCCTATGCAGAAATTGAATTTCAACAAAAGATCATTATTATCCCTGAATAAATAATATGATGTCAAACACTAGGTAGGCCCTTAAGTCTAAGTTGATCTATTTGCTAGAGGTTTTTCATTCCTCTCTTTC
This sequence comes from Galagoides demidoff, assembly GCA_963574575.1. Lineage (NCBI taxonomy): Eukaryota > Metazoa > Chordata > Mammalia > Primates > Galagidae > Galagoides > Galagoides demidoff. The sequence continues at coordinate 13,706 of CAUYQV010070112.1, forward strand.
TACATACGCCCATGAGAAGCATTTGCCTTAAAATTTCCCTGATTCCCATAGTAATGAATTCATACTAGTTTACTCAAACTGGGCATTATACTCCATCTCACTTCCCATCACTTAAGGCTGCTCCCCAGGTGGAAACAGAATAACTTTAAGGATGTCTTAGCCATCCCCTTCTCCTCACCCTGCTAACCATGCACTATTTACATAAGCCTGCTATTGACTGAGGACTTAGCCTTCTGTATCCAGTTTGAATATGACAAAATCCTTAAGAGGAAAGGGAGGGATATTTTCCCAGGCTTTTAATCATTATTCTTTTTCTCCATGGGAGTCTTGCCAAATCTTAGCTCTGGGTCTGGCCCTGTGCATTTGAAGGCATTTTCGAACTCTAGTCCCTCTGTGGTCTCTTTCTTGGATTTATTTCAGCTTCCAAAATGCAAGTTAAAGATAGAAAAAATAAAGAGGAGGGAAAAAGGAGCGAGTCTTATGCATGTCCCCTTTTTAGACTTTTAAATATGCACAGATTCCAGTGAAGGGTCTCTTTCTTGTTATGCGGCCAAGATTTAAAATAACCTCTAAAACTCATCGCCTTTGAACCTTTCCATTATGGATGGTGCTTTCTACTCCATTGAACTAAGTAGAAAGAATAGAGCGATTTGATGAGCTCCTTCAACATACAAAGTTGGGTACATTGTTGTCAGGGTCAAAAAGAAAAGGAGCTTTCCTGTAGAAACACGGTCAGCTGGGGAAGAACATGAGGACGGTGAGTGTTCCTGAGCATGTCCCAGAAAGGGCTGTCCAGAGAAGCAGGACCCACAGGTTACATGTAGATATGAGGAATTTATTTATTATGGGAATTGGCTTGTGGGCTCATGAAGGATGAGTAGGCCCGTGGTGTCCGTTTGTAAGGTGGAGAACCAGGAATGCCAGTGGTGTCATTTAGTCTGAGCCCAAAGGCCTGAGAGCCTGGAGCTATGGTGCCCAAGGGCAGGAGAAGGGGGTGTCCCAGCTGGAAGGGAGAATTTACCTTTCTTCTGCTTTGCTGTTCTATGTGGGCCCTCAATAGATGGAATGTGCCCAACCACACCAGTGAGGAAAGGACAGATCTTTACTCAGTCAACTGATTCAAATGCTAATCTCTCCCAAAACATCCTCTCAGACACACCCAGAAATAATGCTCACCAGCTACCTGGGTATTCCGTAATCCAGTCAAGTTAACACAGAAAATTAACTATCAGGGTGCTGGAGCTAAAGTTAATGAAGGTTCTTCTCTCTACTCCAACATCTTCTTGCTCGTTTTCTGGAGAGGAAATATGCCTGTAGTTAAGGGTGCAGTCTCCGAATCCTGATCGCTGGCAAACCAGCTACACATTTTCTGTTGATGACAAATGTGTTGGAAATTTAATTCACATCCATTTGTTGGTGGGAGGTAGAATTTCTTACTAGGTCTCCTGTCTGACTTTAAGTGACGTTACTGTTCCAATCCTCTCTTTTCATTTCTGTAAAAGGGGTGCATACCAATACTTCTACTCTATAGATATTATCTCGATTAAAAAAAGAAAGAAATACACATTTTGCCACACATTTCATAGCACATAAAATATTTGTATTAAACGTTAGACATCATTAACAGTAATTCTGATCAGCATACTGAGGGCCTTTTTTTCTCCCTCTTCTGAGATAACATTTTTGGTAGTACAATTTTACCTTTATTTTCCAATGATTTTATTTGAGTAACATGCCAGGAATCATGTTTGGTACATTATAAACATCGTCCCATGTTATGTTTTTAAAATCTCCGTAAGGAGGTAGATGGAATCGATTCAATAGATGTGGAGGCTGTATTCGGTCAGACAGGTCAGGTAACTTGTTAAAGATTTAAGTGGTGTGGTTATAATTTGATTATAGATCTGTTTTATTTTAAAGCCTTTATACTCTCTGCTATAGTATGAAAGTGTCCCACAAATTGTATGTGTTGGAAATTTTTTTTTTTTTGGCCGGAGCTGGGTTTGAACCTGCCACCTCCGGCATACGGGGCGGGCGCCCTACCCTTTTGAGCCACAGGTGCCACCCATGTGTTGGAAATTTAATTCCCAAATCCATTTGTTGGTGGGAGGTAGAGCCTTTGGGAGAGGGTGGATCAGGTCATGGGTGTGGGGCAACTCGTGGAACTAAGGGCTTTGTGAGAAAGGAGGGGAGGCCTGGTCCAATGTTCACGCACCGACGTGCTCCCCTGGGTGGCACCTTGTGCCACTTTATGACACAGGGAGGCCTCACCAGACTCTGGGCCCTCACCCTTGGACTTTTCAGCTTCCAGAACTGTAAAGCATAAATTCATTTTCCTTATAAACTAGTCTGTGATGTTCTGTTATAGCAACAGAAATTGAACTGAGACACCCTCTTTCCACCCATAACTCTCGCCTTCTCCAGAAACAGTGTTGCGGCAATGACAGTTTTCTAACAAGGAACCTCCTGTCTCACGCCTCTCGTTTCCAGGTGGAGGAAACCCATTAGTGTGACCTTCCTGTCCTACCCTCAGTTTCCATACCCTGATCTCATTGCTGGTGACTTATGGAAGGAAGAGGGAGCAGCTTTCATTCAGTTTGTCTTTTTTCCCTTGCGCTATGAAACTTCTCATCAACAGAAAATGCATAGCTGGTTTGCCAGAGGGCCTGTAGCGAGTCTGGTTATAAAGAGCTCCTCTGGGGGCAGGAGCTCCTCCGGTGATCAGGGCAGGTCTGCCTCATCCTGGGCAGGCTTTTAGGAAACTTACTGTTCCTACACAATTAAATGCATCCACCCCCACAGCTTTTAACAGTAGCAAAGAAAGTGTTTTTATTTCCTTTGACCTTATTTCTAACTCAATCTCAGTTGGCTTTAAACTGAGACAGTAAAACAGTCATTTTATTGGGTCTGCTCAGAGGCAATTGTCAAGCCCGGCCTTTTAAAATGATTCCAAAGACAGACCATCTCACTAGACATCTTAAAGGACAAATAATTACCAAAGGGGCTTTTACAAAAAGCCAGAGTTCTTAGCGCCCTGTTCAGGTTTATTCAAACCTTTCTATCTTTTAATGTGAGAGCAGGTTAGGACTACACTCAGACACCACTTATATCTGCAATTATTAGAAAATACTGTGGGACACTCCATCTATGGGCTTCTGGATCCTCTCTGCATCAGGGTTTGCCATGTTTGGGGACAGAGATCCATTTTAGGGCCAGGTGACAAGTATGTAGTTTTCCCCTCTCAAGTGAAGATTTTAAAAAATGTGAAAAAGCGAAACTTTGCATTTAGTCCCCTATCTTGTTTTTCCTCTTTCATTTACATATTTGCTGTCCTTTCATTGTTTATGAAACTCTCAAGAGTTTGAAGCGTGGCTGATCTAAGGGTGGGTGAGCACGAGGGACTCTTATGTTCAGAAAACTCAGGTAGGAAGGGGCAGCGCCTGTGGCTCAAAGGGGTAGGGCACCGGCCCCAAATGCAGGAGATGGCAAGTTCAAACCCAGCCTCGGCCAAAAACTGCAAAAAAAACCCCAATACAAAAATAACCAAAAAAACTCAGGTAGGAAGGGGCAGCGCCTGTGGCTCAAAGGGGTAGGGCACTGGCCCCAAATGCCAGAGGTGGCAGGTTCAAACCCAGTCCCAGCCCCAAAGTGCAAAAACAAAAAAAACCTCAGGTAGGAAGCCTATTATAGGACAAACATCTGTATCTGTTGATGTTTCTTCATTCCCAGTGATAAAATCTGACCCTGGTCAGATTAGGGAGGAAGATATTTGGAAGAATGATCAATTGTCTACTGAAATAAGTGAAGGACGTCAACCATCCAAAGTGGAAAAACAAGGAGATTCAGAACCTGGGACAGCTGAAGTGCTGGACCTCCTTCTTGGGAAGCTGCTATTCCTGCAGCTGAGCTCCCAAGGCTTCCAGGCTCTCTGTCTTTCCCCACCCTGGGTTGGCCATTTGGGTGAATCAGACTGTACAAGTGCTTCCCTTGGTTCCCCCAGCTGAGGCCGTGAGGGTGACGTTTACAGAAACCGCGCCATGGCCGCTGCCACTGGGGAGCAGCTGGGAGGAGGCAGGACTGTTGGGAGCTGAGCAGCCACTGCACCAAGTCTCTCCCGGTGGGATAAATTAACTAGCTCTTCTTACAGGTCAAAACGGCAGGATATTGAAGATTCCATGTCATGCAAAATCTCAGCTTTCAGCACACATACACGATCACCCCCCTTCTTTTACACGTTCAGAGACATTAGCATCTAAAGTGATCTCACATTTGCACACGGACCCCTCGGGACTCCATGGGAATCGTGGTCATCTGACTTTCTACTTCATCTTTAAGGACCTCTGAGCTCATTTCTCACGGGGTGATGAGGATAGGAAGGGCATGGATGAGTATCCCCAGTTGCTGGGTGAAATATCCAAGCAGACAGCTTGGCTCAAAGTAATTGCTCTGAGAATGTGTGTTGAATTATAGAGACTTTTACCAGGGTGACTGCACACCCTGGTTGGCCTAGGACTGAGGGGTTTCTGGGACATGGATATTCTGGGGAAATTAGAAAGCCCTAGACAAATAGAAACTGGTTGGTTAGCTGTGGATTCACCCTGTAGATGTGTGGTTGTCTTTTACATACAACTGGGGAGAAGAAAATGGTTACTATGAGCTGAGAAGTTAAAAAAAAAGTATTGTGTTCCAGGGACTCAATAGTGCTTACCACATAGTCGCTCGGGTCTTACCATTAACCTGACTTTCTATGTTGTCTTCAAAGGCCAATTTTAAAATAGGGTGAACACAGCTAGAAGAAAAAAGTTCACACCCAATGGCTGTTTTGTTCTTTTTAGTAAAAAGACACCACTCGTCAACCCACCCATAAACAGCCACGACAGTCCTTGAATAATCAGTAATGAAACAGACACAGACTCAGTGTTCTGTGGAATCACCATCAAGAGTGGAGTGTAAGAAACGTGACCTGGAAAAATGTTTGCTAATAGGAATGTCGTCACACTGGCTGGGGCTTTGTTCTCAAGTTTATTTTCACTGAGAATGAACAAAACCTGTGGGCTGTGACTTCCTCACTCCTGGTCTGTTACCAACCTCAGCTGGAAAGAAATCTCACCTTGGATTTCTCGATGGCCAAAGGGAACCACCGAGACAAAGGCTCAGTGGAAAGCATTGTGCTCTTGAGCGGGTGTTAGAAATCAGAGTGTGACTTTGGAGACACAACGTGACACTGGGGGGACCTCACTGTTTGGTCACATCTTTCATTATAAACACCGCCTTGGTCCCCTTCAGCAGGAAGGTTTTTTCCTAGCTATTTCTCTCCAAATGCCTTTCCAATATATACATACTGCAATATATTTTTTGAAAGCCTAATTATGGTTTTTTTTTTTTTCCCAGCAGATATGTATTGCAGTGAGTATCTGAGGAGGTCAAATGGGGTGAGATGAGAAGTGGGTGGTTCCTTTCTCTGGGACCTCCAAGTGGATGCAACTAACTCTTCCCAGGCTTATCCCGAGTTGGCCCTTTCTTCCCTGATCTCAGATCTCTGTCCTCTGGAGCCACATTTCTCAAATATTATTTTTTGAAGTAGTTTGTTGTTCATCTCCAGAAGGCGTGGTGTCTTTGGAGCCACTCTGGGGAAGACATTGTTTACCAGTGACGGCTCCTTTTCTTTCTGGGCTGAGAAGAGGTGCTGTGTTTTCAGCCCAGTCAGTTGTGCCATGACAGCTCTGGAGCCCTGGACTTGGGTTTCAGGTGGATTTGGGTTTCATGGGGCAGGGCCCAGGAGGGGGCAGGGCCGGGAAGGGGGCACAGGGCGGGTCAGGGTCTGGGGAGGGCAGCTGGGCTTGCACAGCTTCCCGGGAGGCGACTCTTCCACCCCAGCTCCCTCCTTCAGAAGCCGCAGCAGTTATGGTCAAACAGCCTGAGACCCAGCCTGTTGCACATGAGGCCTCCGCCCTTGGAGAGCCTTGGTAGGGGCCTGCAGTGGTGGTGAGGAAATTCCCTCTGCAACTCAAAGGCTAGTCATTTGGGAGTCAGTTTCTCTGGAGGCTAATACTGCTCTTTGTCAAAAATGTATTCTTTAGTGCAACTTTTATGTCTATGATCAGATGAGATTCCATACCGTAGAAGAATAAAAACATGAAGATAAGTACAGTGGAACCTCTGTGAGTGACCACCCAAGGGACTGTCACAGCTGGTCAACACATGGAGGTGTCACCATAAGGGACTAGGCCTGTTGTACTGATATGTGCATGAGATGCATGCTTGGTCTGTGAAAACTAGATGGGCACAAAGAGGTGGCCAGTGTGAGGAGATGGGCAATGTAGGGAGGTGGCCGGTGTGGGGAGGTGGACAGTGTAGGGAGGTGGCCGGTGTGGGGAGATGGGCAGTGTAGGGAGGTGGCCTACATGGGAAGGTAGCCAGTGTGGGGAAGTGGCCAGCACAGGGAGGTGGGCAGCTGTGGAAGCTCCACTGTCCTTACTAGACGTGATGTCCAGACACAGTCCAGGGAGTATGGTTTCAGCTCAGTGAGCCTGCATTAGCCCCCAGGTCAGGTCCTCCTACCCACTTTCCAGATGAACATGTGGAGAACAGCCTTCACTGCTCAGGTTTGAGTGTTTTGGGTCCAGATATAGCTTGTGGGGAGCAGACGCTGCAAGCAGACAGCTCACAGCTCATATTCTTTTGGGGTGACTAATTCTATGGACTCCAGGTCATCTTAAATGAAAACATCTATTGTTTAATATAAAAGTGATCTCTTACAATCTGGGGAGAGCCTTGTGAAGGTGGCAAGTTGGTCTATTTCACCATAATGTATGTGTAAGGGACAGGTGCCCAGGGAGGACGCAGCCACCTGAGGCCCCCACCTGCCCCTGCTGTGACGCTGCCCCCTTGGGGTTCTCTCCTGCACTTGGGCGGGCTTCCCTCTGCTTTGCCCTGCATTCTTTATTGATTATCATGGAGCCCACTGGTGTTAACCCATCGGTGCCTCTCAAAGGATGGCAAAAAGAGAAGTAAACAAGCAAATTAGCAAATTAGCAAAACCAAACCAGCCTCGTGGACCAGGCTGCATTTGGGATTCCAGCTTCACTATTTCTAAGCTGGCTGACTTTGTAAAATACTGGCCTGTCGGGCATTGTGGTGGACACCTGTAGTCCCAGCTACTTGGGAGGTTGAGGCAAGAGAATTGCTTAAGCCCAAGAGTTTGAGGTTGCTGTGAGCTGTGACTCCACAGCACCCTACCAAGGGTGATAAAGTGAGACTCTGTCTCAAAAAACAAAAACAAAAACAAAAACAAACCCAAACAAAAAAACTGGCCTGTCGATGCTTCACCAGGTTACCACTCCCAAGAAAAGGTCTTATAGTGCGTCCCTTTTATGGTGACTCTCAGAATTAAAGCAGGCAGATTCTGGGAGATGCTGTGTACACAGTCAGCTCTTTTTCTTTCTTTCTTTCTTTCTTTTTTGAGACAGAATCTCACTATGTCACCCTTAATAGAGTGCTGTGGCATCACAGCTCACAGCAACCTCAAACTCTTGGGCTTAAGCAATTCTCTTGCCTCAGTCTCCCAAGTAGCTGGGACTACAGGCGCCCACCACAACACAGGACTATTTTTTTTCCTGCAGTTGTTATTGTTGTTTAGCAGGTCTGGGCTGGATTTGAACCCTCCAGCCTCAGTGTATGTGGCCAGCACCATAATCACTGAGCTACAGGCACCGAGCCCAGTCAGCTCTTCACCAGTGATCTGCCCATAGGTCAAGGTCAGCACACTGATGGTAACTGAGTATGTCATAGACAGAATGAATACAGGGGACCTTAGCTCACTTTTGTTCAGGACTTTATAGTTTTCAAAGGCCTTTTGCATAGTGTCACAGATGAGGGTGTGGGAAATCGAAGGTTTTACTGAATGTGTGGCTCAACCTGGCTCTGTCCAGAGGACATGTGTGGAGCTGGGTGGAATCTTCCAGAACAGAGTGTGCCTGCAGTGCACTCAGAGTCCATGTACACAGAGGTAAACTGAGTCATGAAACCCTCAGGGAACTGTTAACCAGGGACTGGGCTGAATTTGGCTTTATTGATCCTCAGGAAGGCATTGCTCTTTCTTAGGGCAGTTCTCTGCCATTTCCTTTATTCATCTTCATTTATTTCATTTTATTTATTTTTAGCTAGTTGCACACGCGACAGTTTTATCGCCTCAGAGCAGTGTGAACAGAGTTCTAGACGGTGACGTCGCTGTGGGGCTCAGATGGGCTCACAGAGAGCCTGTGGCAGCTGCGGTTTAATGAGGCAATTTCAAAGCAGCTTAGACCATTGTTTGTCTTTTGCCTTTGTTTGCAAATTTAGAACAACTTCATGAAATCTGCCAAAAAATGACAAGAGTCTAGCAAAAGTACTCATAACTCAAGGGACTGGGTGAAACTAAACAGTCCCTGACAATATGAGATGGCTGACGTGACAGGGCCTGTGAGGTGGGCACCCTCTGTCCAGCAGCTCCACCTTGGAGACCCAGTGACCTGGATTCCACAGAATTTACTGAAGGACCTAGTTTCCCAGAAAACTGGCTCCGAAATTCACTTAGTGAAAACAGTTCTGGAAAATAAGGTCTTAATGAGAGTAGGGTTAGCACTAGGTTTCAAAATAAACCAAAAAGGGGGGGAAGGGGAGTTTTATTTTGTTAGACACGTGGTAGATTAAAATAGGAAGGAAAGAAAAAAGGAAAGAGGAAGGAGGTAAGGAAGGGAGGGAGGGAGGAAAGGAGTGAAGGAAGGTAGAGAGAGGGAGGAGGAAGGAAGGGAGGAAGGGAGGGAGGAGGGGAAGATAGGAAGGAAGAGAGTGAAGGAAGAAAAATTAGAGGGAGGGAAAGGAGGAGGGACGGAAGAAGGGAAGGAAAGAAGGAAGGATGGAGGGTGGGCGAGAGGAAGGAAAGAAGAAAGAAAAGGGAAGGAAGGAAGGAAATGTGGCAAGGGGGAGAAGTGGAAAGAAAATCCAGGTCTTTTAGGAAAAAGAATATTACTCTTCTCTGCATTCATTTTTTAAATTATTCTATATAACAATCTTATCAGAACATTTTTACTTGGCTCTCATTTTGTTTAACTAAAGCTAGATGAGCAATCTCAAAATAAATGAGAAATAATAATAGTGGCTTTGACATCATGTTTATTTTATAAATAAAATGAATTTTTCAGGACATTTTGTCTGACGGAATACAGAGCTGGATCCCTGGTGTTGAACTTATAAGGTGTTTAATGTACGGATGAAAGAGTTTTAATACAAAATTTCAAGCTTTGGTTTACTGCAGAAGTTGTAGAACAACTGACTGACACGTGTGTGTACACACAAACTCTGTGTGCACACAGGTGAGACATTATATATACCTACATAGTACGCACACGCGTCTATGTTAGAGTAGTAGTTTTATTCATATATTTATAAGTAACTTGGAACAAGATGACCCAGAAATAATGAGTTTGTTGATTCTTTTACTTTTTCATTTTTTAATTCCCTTAACTATTCATGCATCGGATCTTTGCCGACTGCCATACGTCAGACCCGGGCTAGGCAAGGTGGTATACAAAGAAAGTTCTGTGAATCTCCCGAACTGTGTGAGCTAACTGACTCCAGGGGAAGCCGGACATACAGGATGTACATAAAGTTCATGTGCGGTTTAAAATAGTTTCATATATTAAATCAATACAATAATTACAAAATGAGTGAGGGCAAAATACCATGATAAAATAAAAGTGGAAAATACACAAGGCTCACTATTGTCGATTTTGTAAAATAAGAATTTTACGGAGGACAGGATGAAGTGAAGTGTTGACCTTCCTCTAGTTCTAGTATTTGTTTATATGCAAACATTGAGTATAGAATGGTTTCTCTGAGGTCACATCACTATTACTTAAGACTTTGGACGCCGGCTCTAGAGGCACCTGCGTGGCAATATACTTTCGGCCTGTAGGTGGCAGGCCTCCCTCACTGTTCCGACGACTCCTCTGCACCTGCGGCGCAGCCTTAAGCTTCAGGTCACAGCGGTCTTAGCAACCCGCCCACCACCGCTCTCCACGGGCACAGCTGCGTATTATTTATCTGGTCCTTCTTAAATCCCCGTGACGCAACACGTTCTTTAAGATTTTTAATCTTCCTGCACATTTTTTGTGAGCAGAACTCATAAATGCGTGAGTGGGAAGGGTTTCAATTTGAATCACTTTTGATCTTCAGATGTAAAGAAGGAATCGTTTCAGGAAAAAGTTGATACTGTACAAAAATCAGGGAACTCAAACATAGAGGACACGAACCCTCAATGCGCCTGTTAACACAGACATTCCCTGCCACACTCCCCCCTTCTCCCTTCCCTGAGGTGGGGCCAATCTGCTGGCGCCTTGGCCGCAGGGCTGAGATTATGTCAACTAAGAAGCATTTGGTGACTTCCTACTATGTTCAGGACGCCGCAATGTGTGAGGAAGGGATATACAGCCGAGTGAACATAAAACTTGACCTCTGAGACTTATAATTACAGGCCAAACGCTACATACATACAGAGAAGCTCCACAGCATGGGCAGGGCGACAAAAAGGCCCCTCAATAATGAATGGGATGTTTGTGAAGAAAGAGATTTGACTCTGAATTATACACATATGCAAGGAGGAGGCATTCCAAACATTTTGCTCCGTTTGGACTAAACTATGCTTTATAAACTCCTTGGAGACAGAAATTATACGCCCTTTTCTTTTTAATTGTTTTCCATTTTTTTGGTAACACACAAGGAAGTATGTGTGATATTAAATGAAATTGAATTTTAGATTTTACAGCCAATGAATCCATATAATCCCCCAATAAATGAGTCAATGTCCTCTACAGTAAACTCTGTAACTTGAAATAATTGTTTATTTATAGCACATTAAATTGTGCCTATTTGACCACTGTATAGTTTTTATTATATGCTTATTGTGAAAAATGCAGAGTTGAAAAAAAATAGGCAGTCATAAAAATCACCTGTATTCCTACCTTCCTGATAAGGCTATTTTTCATATTTCAGTGTTAAATAAAATCTTAATGATCACAGAAGTATTCCAATAGAATTATGTCCATGTTTATTAAAGCCTCCTAAGATCAGACTAAAATTATTGATGCAAAAAAACTCCCGGGCATGATGACATTTTCCTGCCTTGTTAAAAATTATAAGCAATCAATGAAAACGATTTCCATTTTGAAGCCAGAAAAAAATAACTAGTCTCAGCTTTGGGTTTTGTACATAGATGTGGGTTTGAATCCCGGTTACGGTGAGCTGTTTGGGGGGCTGTTACTTCTCTTTCTGGGCTTCTATTTCCTTTTCCATACTGTGGGGTTGTCATGTCTGTTTGTATTATTTGTGAGGTTGGAGAGAAATCACGTGCTAGGCCTGGCATCTGGCAGGTGCTGAGTGAGTGTGAGTTTCCTTTGGTTCTTTATGTGGAGAAGACCCCTTCGCTCTTGCCCATGAGAATCTCGGAAGAGACTGTAGATATTGCCTTAGTCCAGAATTCCCCAACCTCAGCTCAGCAGACACGAGGGTCAGAGAGATCTTGATGGGGGGCTGCAGGATGTTTGGAGACACCATCACCCCTGTACTCTACTCAATAGATGCCAGTGTTATCTCCCAGCTGGGCAACCACAAATATCTTCAGACATTGCTGAATGTCTCCTGGGAGGCAAAATCACTCCTGAATGAGAGCCACTGACCCAGGTTTTAAAGAATAGCTGCTCGGTGGGAAATGGCTGTCTCAGAGGCGCACCTGCTGGGTGCCAGGGGCTGCATGGCATGGCCATGGCTCTGGGTGAGAGCCCTGAAGGCCTGCTGCCTTCAACAGCTCACTCCACTGCAGTCCTCGATGCCTTGCCTGCATTTCTTTCCTCCTGAGCCGTCCAGGACACGGCACTTTGGGTCTTAGCCCGTTTTCCTAGGCAGTCCTAAAGTCTGTAACCACATGTGTTGCCATCGACCCAGTATTGGGTTTGCCGCGGGTGAATACTTCACTCACCGTGAGATAGGGAACTGGAGGCCTCCCTAGGGAGTCCTGTGAGCTGAAACAAGGTCTCTGATAAAACAGGAGGAAGTAGAGGAACCGGCCAAAGCCAGCTGGAACCAAGATGGCCACAAAAATAACCTCGGGTTACCCTCCCTGCTCATCACCCCTGCTTAAAAGGCATTAGTGTGTTAAAAGTAACGCCAGGACTGTTTACAATCGCCCACTATGGTTTAGGAAGAGGAGAGACCCTCGGTTCTGAGAACTCCTTACCCCTTTCCCAGAAATCTTAATAAATAATCCTCCCTCTGCTTAACTTAAAATGAAATAGAAGATACAAAATTAGAATCTTGAAATTCACAAAGTGCTGCTCTCTGTTGCTCTGAGAGACAACTGCTGCCCTGCCTATGGGGCGGCCTCCTTTTTTTTTTTTTCCTTCAATAAAGTCCCTTTTGCCTTTCTCTGTCTGCTCTTTCTTGAATTCTTTACGGTGTAAAACGAAGAATTCACTTGGCCTTCAGGCCAGACCGCAGTCTGGGGTCCACCTCGGCACCATCTTCCCAGCTGACCCATCTGGCCAAACACGATGAGTGTTGGGCTTGTCTGGCAGGTGGCTTCCCAAAGGTGCTGCCTTCAACCTCAGGCTGCTTAGCTGAGACCCTGGCATCTTCCCTGTGTGTGATCAATCATCTTATCCCCAGGAACCTGGACCACAGGTCTCCAGGACTGAATGTCCTCCAGCACTGACCCAGAAGCTACATAGATACAGGGTGTCCCTAAAGTTCAAGTGCAATTTGCGATGTTTAACTATTTTAAATTGCACATAAACTTAACATCCACCCTGTCTATGATCTTTGGGAAGAAGGGCTGTATTGTCTGGACCTCCTCATGGTGAATATCTCTAAACAACAATGGAAAATGAGACAGAATCGAGATTTGAGACACTGTTTATACTGACCCTTTACTTCTGTTTTCTGTCTCGAGCATGTTTGTTGGCCATTTAATGCACAAGGTGATTATTTTTCTCCACTTGCAGACCTGGTTTCATGCCCTTTTGACTTTAAGAGCTCCCCCTGTATACAAGGGCATGAAGTTTTGCCAAACCTCTCTACCAGTTCTCATCCATTCCGACGGTGCAGTAACTAATGTGCCTGGCCTGACTTTTAGCTGAAAATTATCTGACCCTCCAGCCTTACCTCATTTCCACCTCTCTGAAATTATAATATCCCCTTTACCAAGAACTGCCTATTTTGGATAGAATCTGCTGATTCTATTGGGTAACCTTGGGCATTCAATTTATTTCAAATAATCAAGCCAAAAGTGTTACCACACTGTTCATTAAATTTCTGGAATGGCTTCCACCCAGGTGCTCTTTAATTATCTATCTCAAATCCATTTATTCATGTGTTTCTAAAATCTTTTTTTTTCTCCTGAGTTCTAGGTTTGGGTTGCTAGCTAAGATTACTCAAAAAAACAGAATTTCAGGCAAAGGCTTGAATCATATGGTTTATTTGAGGAAGTAATTCTAAAACAGGATGAGCGCATAGAGAAAATGGAACAGGGAATTATGGAAAGGTCATCTCAAGGTGTGTCACTGGGATTGTCACCTGTGCGGATGTCTTGAGCTGCGTCCTGTCGGGAAACCTCCTAGACACATATAATGCTTCTCAAAGTTGCTCACCTAAGGGACCAAAGAGGGCTGGGTTTATCCACTGGCTGCATTTTCCCATTAGCCAAGACTTGCTTCATAGAGTATTGAAGTACAATGCTCTGACACTCTGGTCATGTGTCAGAATGGCTCAGCTAATCATCACCAGTACCCCCATGGCAGTATGAGATCGCTGGTACAGCAGAGGGGAGGGTCTGTGAGATTACACCCACCTGCCGCTGATCTGATTGCTGGAACAGTGATAGAGGTGAAAACCTGAGTGGAGAGGCTGGGCAAGTATCGCACAGACCAGGTACATCTGAATTCCTCTAGGTGAGGAGCTTGTGGGCCACTGTACCAAGACTGCGAGGTTAGTGATGCCGCTGCTGGTTACTGGGTGGGTGGAGAGAGAGACGTGGCTCCATCTGATCAGCAGTAACTCGGGGAAGGTGCTGTATGTGGGTGACAGCAGCGTTACAGGAGGAAGACGGAATTTCACGGAGACCTCCATGGTACATGTATTTATCCAAGACTTGAATAAAGTATAATAAGCCCATTGTCGGGCATTGGTTTTGCAATTTTCTCTTGTTCAGTGTTCTCAGTTCTCACTGAGAAAGCGTCCTCCTCCTGTCCGCCTGGTGACGCTACGTGACAGGTGGTGACGTCCTCACAGGGCAGAGGTGCAGTTTCGGTTTTCTGTTGTCATCCGCACCTTCTGCCATGGGGAGACCTTTTTTTCATTTGTTATCACTATAATCTCTGGACTTTTTGGCAGGTCTCACTTATATGTCCAGATGAAAATCACCACTTTAGAGATCCCACTTATGGCCTCTGTCAGTTACGGGACGGGCTGTGACAAGCAGCTTCAGATCACGATGCTGGGGCATCACTGGGCGGCCTGCTCGGCAGACAAAGAAGTTCACAAAGTGAACTGAACACAAATTACGTGGAGCGCGTGTGACTGCAGCTCGTCCCCACCCATCCCTGAGGCTTCCCAGAGTAATCCAGCCCCTCTCGGTGAGGACCTGGGGCAGAACAGTGTCTTTGGTGATTTGCGTTGAAATGCTCCCCGGTGGGTTTGTATACACGTATGTGTGTTTGTGTGCTGGGGAGGTGCAGATGTGAGGAGGTCACAGGTGCTGTGGATTAAAGGAGGCCACATCCTCTTCAATTAGGTCCTGACAGTAGCAGAATAGGAGATCAAGATTTAAATGCAAGCAGCAGCTCGGGTGATCCCAGGAACACTGAAGGAAAGCAGAGAAATGAACACAAAGAGAAGGAGATGGGGTTATTCTAGGACCTCTGTGAAGCGGATATCAGTACGGGATTGTATGCATGAGATTTGGGGAGGTGGAACACCTGTGGAAGAGGAAATGGGCGTGACCAGGAGAAGAGGTGAGGGGAGAGTCAGGCTGCAGAGGAGTCTGGGCCATAGTGCAGGAGAAGACAGGGGAAGGAAGTTCGGGTGGAGGCTAAGGGAGTTTGCTGAGGCCTCCAGGCAGGCAGTCCCTGCCCCACCCCAGAGCAGAGCTGGCCCTGCTTACACCTGCTTCCAGCATTAGCCGGGAGTGGTCCAGGCAAGCGTGGTCTTGATGCAAACGCTATGTTGGATTTAAAAACAAAGCTGCTGGGACTCTCACTCAATTATTTGCAGCCAGAGATCCGGCCAGTGCACGCTCAAAGTCATCACAGAAGCCGGCGTGCAGTGTGTTAAGAGCAGATCACTGAGGTAAGACATGGGGCTCCCTCATCTTGCTCAGGGTCTCTAACACACAGTGTGATAAGAGCAGATCACTGAGGTAGGCCTGGGGCTCCGTCTCGCTCAGGGTCTCTAACACACAGTGCGGTAAGAGCAGATCACTGAGGTAGGCACGGGGCTCAGCTCGCTCAGGGTCTCTGCAAGCTGCCAAGAACAGACCTCAGAGTTGCTCTACCTCAGGAACGAGGAAACTCCTTCTCCACCAGCTGCCAGGTGACGTTACTTGAGGACTGCTCTCAGCTTTCAGCATCATCAAACACCTAGTGCCTCTGGCCTGCTCCGTGCTCAGCCAGTGAAAGTCCAGGCCTGAAGGGGCAGGTGCTCCTGGCAGGAGACCAGTGGCAAATGCAGGATGGTGTGGACCAAGGCATGTGGGCAGGGCATAACAGAATCCGTCACAGTGAGGCAAGGAAACAGAAGCAAATTCTCATGAATGCTAATTATTTCTTCTTTAGCCTCTCCAGGTTTCCTGAGATTTGGAAGGAGTCAAGAAGCATTTTCTCCGTGTTTATGATTTCCCTCTGAGGCTATGATTGCTTTAGGCAAATGTATTCATGTGCAGAATCATTTTTCTCCATGTCTGAGCCTGTAATAAATGTCAACCCTTTTTTTGGCAACTGCAGCTAATGCTGTAGACCTACCATTACTGAAATTGAAATTACACATGTTAGGACCCCAGATCAATTTATTTCAAGGGACATCCAAGATCAGTCTGGACAGGCAATGAAATCTCTCCACCTCTGTGGCTCTGAGCCTCCTTCTGGAAGATGAAGATGGGATATTTTTTCCCCACAGCTCTTGGATGAAGAAAATAATGGAAGTAAAATTTCTAGCCTTATTAATTCCCCTCAAATCCAGCTTTGTCTCTAAAACACCTGGTAAAACCAGGCAGTCAGAGAACAACATTTAAGGTCTTTGCAGTGTGCTCAGTGCCACATCTAAGACATTTAGTAAATAACCCTTATGTTTGCATAGGAGTCTTAAGACTATGGGAGCAAAAAGTAAGCTTAGGCAATATCACAGAAAATGCTTCTTTTTACGGGTGAGAAAAATGAATCTTAGACCGGGGAATCGACTTTTCCCAAGCTGTGTATCTATGTCGTGACAGACCTAAGACCAGAATTAAATTGGCCTGACACAGTTACCATTCAATAAAAAAAAAAAAAAAATTGCCTGACACTCATTCTAATAATTTTCAATACTTAAGAAGCATAAATTTAATAATAAAATGATAATACACAGCATTTTTTAATGTTTTAAATGGTTTGTGCATTATCTCACTTAAGAGACTTTTAGTGAGATGTTGGGTGGTTTGTGAAGCTGTTTAGCTATCCAGTTAAAGTTAAAATCAGGGGGTTCTGGAATCAGAATATCTAGGGTGCAATTCCAGTATTATCACCTGCTTAGATCCAGGTGATTTTCTGTGCCTTTGTTTCCTCTTTGGTAAGTAATAGCATCTACCGTGGTATTGTTGAAGGATTGCAGGCGGTGGAGGGGGCAGAGTCCCCAGACAGTGTCTGACCACAGCACGTACTCAACACATGTGGACCATAGTGGTGCCATCTTCCCAGCATCTCTCTAAGGCAGGTTTCTCACTCCTCATGGTACAGATGAGAAAATAGAAATTTATCAAAATACCTCAGGAGCAGGTGGAAGAGCTGTACCTCAAACTCCAGAGTATCTGCCCTGAAACTTCAACTGACTGTTTTACCACCTTTCCTACTGTTACTATTTTTTAGTGGAAGATACTCAAGCAACAATGATCTACATCCCCCCCTCGACTTCAGATGCACGTCTCATTCTATTTGGCACATCGTGTCCCCCTCCTGAATTCAGTGGCTCCTCTGTCCCTGTGGATGAAGTGACTTTTCTCAGCTCTCCAGAACGGGCAGGGCTGTAGACCAAGACTGGTATTACTCATTTTCAGGAAAACTGCATATACAATTCCACAGATTTCAACATGAGGACATGAGTCCGCATCAACTATATTTTAAGACAATTATTTTCCTTTTTACATATGCTCTATGAAACAGCTGCCCCCCGTCACTCTGTCATACCTTGTTTGACACAGTGTAGTTAGTGAGTGTCTACGTAGCTGCCCCTGGATTTTGTTCCTGTATTTAAAGAGCTTATACAACAAGGAGGAAATATTAGGGCATATGCAAGTATCTACAGTGGCTCAAAGTCCACTGAGTAGGACAAGTTGTGGACAGTGTGAAATGGACAGAGGACAATGGTCGTGTGCACATTTTGTTTATTTGAGGAGTGTTTCAAAGATTAGAGGTGGAAGCTGTAGAGCATCGGTGCTGTGCCTGACCCATGCACGTGGTTGCCTTAAGAACTTGGAACAGGGAAATTAAGCTGCAAGACAACCCATGAAAGATGGCACATAGAAGAGCCGAATCACCTGATGAGAAGCACAGTTCCTAGGACAACTGGACGTCAAAGCATCAGTTCTGAACATACTGACATACTAACAAAATAGTGTGTCCAGCAGAATGTGATTGAGCATGCCTGGTATTGTAGAAAGAGAAGAATCAGAGAGATTCATGTTAGCAGAGTCCAACCAACCGACTTGCCAATGACAAGACCTACCATAGATATAGGATTGCAATTGCCTTCGAATATAGGAATCTTCTTAAGTTCTTATTCTATCTAGGTATACCCAGGAGTATCAAGAAGATAGAGCATCCATGACAAAGACCTTAGGTCTTTCCATCCTCTGCAGTGATGATTTCTCATCGTTCATTGACAATAGTTTGTAGCTGTGGTTTCGGTTTCCATGATGATTGGGTCAGAGGAAGAAAGGATTCAACAGGAGATCTGAACAGCTCTGTGCAGCAAGTTAATTACTTTTTCAAACAGATCGATCAGATGATACTCTGAGACCACACCTGTCGTATACAGTTTGTTCAGAGAGTTATTCTCTCACTGCCTCATGGTGCCTGCCTTCTAGGAAAGCACTGAGACCACTGAGCAGAGTCAGGTGTGGCGAGGCTCTCTCTTAAAAGACACTTCACTGATACAAGTCCCAGTCTGTCTTCTACTGACATCTGTATTTTAAAGGCAGAACATCATTTTGCATGTTGTACCAGTGTTCCTCTAAAGGAACCCGTGGTGCTTATCAGGTAAATACTTTGATGGTCACATTGGGTTAAAATTGCAGGGTTGAGAGCATGGCATAGGAGAAGCAAATATGGTAGATGACATTAACAGAGGGCTAAGATTGAGACGGAAGTGGATGTGAGAGCGTGGAGGGATAGATTACAGGTGCTCATCAGCATGGAAGAAATCTGGGCCTCTCTTGGCATAAGTGGCCAGTGACATTTTTATACTGCGATGATATGTTGGAAGCCTTCCCAGGGTCGAGTGCAAACAAAAGGTTCATGCAGAGAGAGAGTTATGCCGTTGTTACTGGTGCTGAACTCGAGACGGGGACTCCAACCAGGTTTCTTTCTGACATGAGCCTCAATAGTGACACTGTCTGGAAGGTGACACACAAACCAGATTAATTCAGAGGAAGCAGAAACTGAAACCAAAAGTACCCAGGAAAAAATGTCAGTCACCCCTCCTTAGAATCCCTGGAGTACTCAGGGAGGGTGACTTCACTGCTTCTCAGTTGACCTTTGGAGGTTGTGGGGGAAAATAGTCACTCTCTTAGTTATAGTCACATGAATTTAATAGAAAGGAGAGATCACTTGATGTTGGGGCAATTGGAGAACAGTTCACAGACGGTGCAGCGGCCAATGGAGGCTTGCAGGTGTAAGCTGTATCCTGTTAGGTAAAATACATGTGGATGGTTAAACAGAGAAGGTCAGAAAATGAACTGGACAGAAAGAAGGCTCTGAGTGCCCGTGTAAGCAGAGGGGTCACCAAGCAGGTCCTCCAGCACAGGGCTGGTGGGGGACCAGTGTCACTCTGTGAGATCTTGTGTAAGCAGAGGGGTCACCAAGCAGGTCCTCCAACACAGGGCTGGGAGGCACCAGTGTCACTCTGTGAGATCCTGTGTAAGCAGAGGGGTCACCGAGCGGGTCCTCCAGCACAGGGCTGGAGGGGACCAGTGTCACTCTGTGAGATCCTGTGTAAGCAGAGGGGTCACCGAGTAGGTCCTCCAGCACAGGGCTAGGGGGGGACCAGTGTCACTCTCTGCACTGATGGAAGAGCTGCCAATACAAAGCCATGTAAGAGCGAGACAGGTCAGGGACCACGTTCTCCTGAGAAGTCACTGTGAGGCTGTGAATAGACTGTGAGCCTCTGAAGAGCTGTAAAGAAGTCAGAACGTGTGTGTAATGTCCAGGCCAAGGAGAAAGCAAACGTGAACCTCCCTGGGCCACCCCAGGAGGTGCCGACGTAAGAACAGCCAACACTCTTCCTCTGACACGGTGAGAGGTTACTGAGGTCATGTGCATAGCACAGCTCAGGATGGGTAAATGATTCTCCCAAGGGAATTTCTCACGTCCTGCTCCCAGTCCTTAAGGCTAAGGCTCTTTCTAGCAGGTTCTGCAGAGAATTGCAGGAGCACCGAGCCCTGGGTGTCCACACAGTAGCCTGGTAGGTTCTGCTCCTTTCTCCTCCTCAGTCCCACTTCCTCTACTCCCAAATAAACCTGCCCTCCTATCCTTGTCTAAGATTCTGTGTTACGGCATGTATTAATTATGAAATGATTCGAGAGAACCGACTGCCCTTGAGATGCAGGCAGGGTAAAGCTAAAATATTCCATGTCCTTATCTGCCAAGACCCACTTAAAGGAAGGGATTTTTTTTGGAGGAGTCTAGGGAAATGAGTCTGGGTAAATAAGTTGGAACCAGAAAGTAAAGGGTTTAGATCCCAAGGCTAAGGCTCTGGAAACTTAAATGATGGAGAACCACTAAAATTTGGAGCATGTACTCAGATAAAATAATAAAATTGAGTTCTTGGGGGAAGAGGAGTGTGCCTAGAGCTGAGAGATGAATTCAGAAAGGCTCAGATTGGCTAGAGACAGAATACCTTTGCCACTGTAATAAAAAATGAGTAATATTGCTCCACTTTTTTTCTTGTCAGTTTGAATTTTATATGACTTTAAGGTATTTGCATCTTTAGTCTTAGGCTGAAAGATCAACTTTCCATCAATGAAAAGAAAGGTCTGTATATCGCAATCCTCTTACCGACACTACAGATTCTTAATATGCCTCGGACTTTGGACTCCGAGTTCTAGCAGTTGACTTGGGGAGGAGGCATTTGAAAACCAACTCACCTTCTCCTACTAAGCCAGGAATACCAACTATTTGGTGAAAGGTGAAGATTAGCCTCTTCTTGGGAGAATTTGCCTCCACAAGGGTGAAACACATGAAAATGGGAAATGTTTTAGCTTAAAATGGCTGAACACAAGATCAATACTTATCATGGAAGTTGCTGACACCCCATTAAGAAAAGTTCAACTGCAATTTGGAAAGACGCATTTGGCGGGGATAAGAGGAAAGCCAGCTTTCCACTGAATGCAGAAGGCAGTTTATAATGAGATTCAAAATCGAGTGAAATTGGTCCAATCTAAAGACTCAGAAAAGAAATTTAAGTCTTTTTAGAAGAACTCAAGTCAAGTTTCAAATCAATGGGAGCTGATTTATTATTTGAGGCATATAATAAAAACCACATGGTTGCCGGGCTCCATCCAAAGTGCCTGTGCAATTAAAACTTTTAAGCTGTAGCAGGTCCTGTAAGCTGGGATAATAAATACATATAAAAGCAGGAACAAACATTCCTAAAAATCAGTTGGAGACGTTTTTATGTCTCTCAGGGTCCTTTACGTGGCATTCAAAGCCCCCATGTCTTATCATTGGCCTTCATTTATAACTTTGTGTAAAAGGATTTGAAATGTGATCTTTTTTTTCAGTTTTTATCTTTTCCAAAGTTCCCAAAAGTCAAGTACAAAACACAGCCTGGTGGCCAGTGCCCCACATTTCATTATTGGCTCCCTCCCTGTCTCTTAGCCCTCGAGGCTTGCCTTGGACCGGCCAGGTGGAAGTATTATTTTTTTAAAGATATTGAGTTCCAGAGTGCTTCCCTCCTTCCTTCCACAGTGATGACAAGAATCATATTTTCCCCCATTCAAGTCCAGTAAACAGAGATTTAAGGGGGTGCCTCTCATAAGTACAGTCGAGTGGCCTGGTGCTGTGTATACAGCTGAGAAGTCTGCTGGTGACAGGCGTTGGCTGTGCTCTGCGGAGATGGAGCAGAGAGTGAGAGCGACCTGGCTGGAGAGGAAACCAGGCACAATGACAGCACAGCATGAAGAGAGGCAGCCCCCACCTCCCCAGCCGGTCACCGGGAGAGCAGGCAGACAGGACCCTTCCCGCCTCTGCCTCCAGCCTCTGTGTCCCTTTCACTCATTCTCACTGGGAACATTGCCATACAGGTTGGTCTTTGCATCAGAATGGTGAAAGATGTGCCATGAGAAGCGGATCCCATGAGCTCAGTCCCACACAAAGTTGTCCTCCAGTTCTTATAAGACAGAGATGTGAACCCACCGTCGTGGCAGGGGGCCTGTCTGCTGTTGTCAGGGTGAATCACTGACCTCGGGGTGGGGGTGGGGGGCAGAAGTCTCAGGCGGCCTACTTGCTCATCAGTATCCACTCAATCTCCTCCAGACATGGTAAAGCTGGACTCGGAGCTAGACGGTCTCGCAGGCTCAGGCCGTGGCAATGGCCGGGTCAGTTTGGTTAATGACGGGGCGTGTCCGTGTTGTTGGCCCAGGTATGTCTTGTGCCACCGTCAGCGTGGCTCTGCACTCGTATTCCAGAAGCGGGGTGGCCGGGGTGGAGGCTGGCCTACACTGGCCACAGAAATCTACCACACAACGTCCCCGTGAAACAGGAGTTAGCAGAACAAGCATGTGACACCTTCTTAACACAGCAAAATGGCAAGTTTTCATCCCAGAATGATTGCATGCACCAAGACGTGAGAGCTGCCCTCAGTGAGAATTTCCCAGCTCGTGGATAGATCAAGAGAGGCAGTTGAGCTTCCCCCATGTTCTCCTGACTCAACACCTCTTGACTCTATCTAGGGGAGCTTTAAAGGGTGAGGTTTACCACAGACACCTGGTCACATGAGCAGCACTTCGGGAAGAATTGAAATGTCATGCATAGCACTACAAGTGACGCTCAGGCCCGTGCTGCTCAGGCAAGAGCTGACCATAATCACAAGTGTTCAGACACAGAGGGGACCATAATCACAAGTGTCCAGACACAGATGGGCCCATAATCATAAGTGTCCAGACACAGACGGGCCCATAATCAAAAGTGTCCAGACACAAACGGGACCATAATCACAAGCGTCCAGACACAGACGGGACCATAATCACAAGTGTCCAGACACAGACGGGAACCCTCTGAGCACCCCTCCTGCATAGCTGCAAAAGTCCACTGGGACTCTATTCATCTGTTGTCAGTATCTCTTGAGTATCATCACAATTTTAATGTCATTTTTTCCTTTCTTACAATGTATATACATGTTTTGGCCCCTCTGTGTCTGTGTCTATAGATATCACACCTGTGCGTGTTTTTGTGTTTATGTCCAAATTTTAACTCTCTCCTATCTATTACAATTTTTTTTGGTAAGCATAAAGATCAATGGGACAGGAGCTTACAGAGCAGGCAGATGGGGTCCGGAGCAGGATGGGGAAGTGAAGACGGGTCCATGCTACAGAACCAATGGTTTGAGTTCCCAGGAGCCCTTGAAAGGATAAGGTTAGGGAGCCACGAGTTTCCCTCCTGGAAAAGTCCTTTGACTGAGGTGTGGAGAGTGAACTGCGGAAGAGGAGTAGGAAACAGTGAGACTGTTAGTCTCCCAACAGACCCCCCAGTGAGTGAGTTCACAGCCACCTTGAGCCCTCCCCTTCTTCATGAATTATAAATGGCTAACAGAGTAGCTTATTTAGGGATGTCATTTGCTACCACACCTTCACATTTATTTGCCCCCTTAACTTCAGATAGATAATGTTGAGATAGAGAATCTTAGCGATTTTCTCAAAGTTGTAATGCTTGTAATGTCCAGGTCCCTGACATCATTTCGGGGCTATTGAGACCCTGGCCTCTGGAAACGCGTCACTCATGGACCCTCCTGTGCAGAGTGGCAGCTTCTCCAGAGAGCAGAACCTGGAGCCTTCCTTTTGTGGTTGTCTTTCTAGCCTTGTCACCTTTGTAATTCATGTCCCCAAAGCACTTTTTGTTCTGTCCCATCTGTAAAGACAAGGTGCTAATAAAAATGTGCTTTGCTTAACTAGGATAGTTGTATTCATCAAATGTGCAGGACTCTGCAAATGCACTCATTCCTTGAACAATTTACCAACTGCCTGTTCTATACCAAGAGCGGACCCACACATGGAAAATGTGCATTCAAAGAAGACATAATCTCCTAATCTCTTACTTTAGGGAAAAGAAAAACAGAAAATGAAGCCAATCATTAACATCCAGCATGTGAGTTCTTGTGAAGGACAAGCAAAGCTCAGAGGGCAGAGGCCTCAGGAGGAGCTGAGCCCACGGGATGTGGAGCATGATCAGGGAAGGATGCTCAAAGGAGAAAAACTCAAATTCGGGTCGGAAAACACCAAATACACATTGATATTTTCATTTATTATTTTTAATATTATGAGTTAATGTTAGAACATGCGCTAATGACCTTCTTATTAATCACACGAGAGAGGTAGATTCCCCAAAGAGATTCTTCCATCATCCAGGCAGTGCAGGGCTTCCCGGGAGCGAGCATTCCTGCTCTGCGCAGATGGGCCCCAGGAAGAGCGCAAATTCCTGTTCAGGGGGAACCTCCACACAGCAGCTGGTGTTCCTGATAAATGTGCATAACTGTCAATTTTTATCCCAAATTTGCTTCTTCTCTGTGCCTGCTATAAATCACCTGGATTTCATTAGGAAGGGCCATGGGAGGTGAGGCTGTCTCGGCTGTGAGTAAATAACGGCATTTTAAAACACGTTCTGTGCTGGTAACTCTGGTAAGATCAAAGAGATTGAAATACAGAACATGAGCTCTTTTCTCCTTTTATAAACCAAACCTTGTGCTTTATGACCCTCACGCTTGCCTCCGGTCTCCGAAGGATTAGACATGTGAAATTATGGACGCCGTCGGTGGCATGCTCTACCTCCAGAGCGAAGCTTTCGTTGATTTGCTTATTTTCTCCCATTTTTCTTTCCTTTCCTTTCTCTTTCTTTCTTTTTCATGCCACAGCTGAGAAGCATGTCTCTAAGTTAACTAAGGCAAATAAAAACTTAATGCAACCTGTTGAAATGTCCAAAGTAATGGCTGAGTGCTCTTCGGAAAGTCTCACGGGCTGGGTTTTAAAGCTAATGGATTTGAGGCTCATGGAGGGAGACCCAGAAAGCAATGGCTGTAGATCAATTTTCTTCTTTATTTTGAAATGCTAAACGCCAACCACAATAATGGTTATGAAGATGAAGATGATGGTCATTAGAATAACTACAATTTTATAGGGTGTTATCCATGATGAAGCAAAGACCAGGAAATGGGAGCACGGAGTGCTTCTACCACCTCACATCTGTCTCCAAGAGTACCTTTCTTATCTTCATGACGGCTTCTGCTTATTCATTTCAATTTTCTGGATAACTCCAGAGTGGACTGAGAGACATTAGAATATTTTGCTATTTATTATGACCTTAAAATTATTCTTAGACAAATTTGATAGCTTCCTTTCTAAATTACATATATATGTATCAAATAAACGTATATAGAATGTATATACTTCATATATACAAAATTTAACATATATAGAAAATACTGAGTCTCTGTGATTACGTGTTTCCAAAACAGCTTCTGTTCCATGACCTGAATTTAGTGGAAACCACTCTCCCTCAATATTTATCTTGAGTAATTATAGAAATGTTGAAAGTCTTACAAGCACTTTTAAGATAAATTATAGCAGAATTCAGAGGATGGAGGCTAGCCAAATGCGGCTGGAGGTAGCTGCGTTAGGATAGGGATCCAATAGACACACACTCTTTGGAGACTGAGGCTTGGAAAGCTGTGGGTCTACATTAAAACTTTAAACCTAAACTCTACACAAGAGCCTAAAAAAGCTTCCACCAATTAGAATTACTAAGGAGGCAGACAGTATTGGCAAAGGGATTTGAGAAAATGTTTTGGTTTTGTTGTTTATTTCTGGTTTTTATTTCAACAAGATAAAAAACCACTATTGATTAAATATAATCAAACACTGCTTAGTTGTTTAGGAAGGAACCCCTTGACAAAATGTAGAAGACAGAATAATGTGCAGAGAAGAGAAAATAAATGTTATCCATTTTTTATAATGCAGAAGTCAAGTTGCAGCAGCCAGGGTCTGCGGGTAGAGAAGGAAGGTGAAGTACAGAGGGGTCAGCTGTGTCCAGGTCTTCATCTAAACGCGGAGATGGGAAGTCACAAAGACAGCATAAAATGGATGCATTAGGAAAGAAATAAAAAAGTGTACTATTAAGAGATCAAAAGGCAACAATCAGATAAGATGAAATATCTACATGTACCAAGTCAGCTCTTCTCTGCCTGGGAACAGGGAGCAAAAAAATATTGGTTAAATTCTGACTGGTTGTAGCTTGAAGCCAACAAACGTCTTTTGGAAAAAGTAGTGACATCACAGAAGTGACCAACAGAAGACAGAACAGAAACCACTTGAAAGTGGAGACTGAACTGGAGAAGAGAGGCCTGACAGAGTGGAGACCCAGGAGACAGGCCTGGGGGCAGTGGGAGGGCTGACAGAGTGGAGCCCCTGGAGACAGGCCTGGGGGCAGTGGGAGGGCTGACAGAGTGGAGCCCCTGGGGACAGGCCTGGGGGCAGTGGGAGGGCTGGCAGAGTGGAGCCCCTGGGGACAGGCCCGGGGGCAGTGGGAGGGCTGACAGAGTGGAGCCCCTGGGGACAGGCCTGGGGGCAGTGGGAGGGCTGACAGAGTGGAGCCCCTGGAGACAGGCCTGGGGACAGGCCCGGGGGCAGTGGGAGGGCTGGCAGAGTGGAGCCCCTGGAGATAGGCCTGGGGGCAGTGGGAGGGCTGACAGCATGGAGACCCAGGAGACAGGCCTGGGGAGACCAGAGGTCCTCTGAGGGAAGACATTGACCCCAGCAGACCGTGTGAGCAAGGAAATCCCACTTTTTTTTTAACCTTACATTAAGGGAGATTCAGGATAATTCAAGGATTAGAAAACGTCCTTTCTGGAACAAACCAGTTGAGAGAAATGATGATGACATTAGCTATAACTGATCATCATCAAAATCTCCAAGGACGGTCAGAGAGCAGTGCCCAGGTGGGAAGGGGAGAAGGGCCCCGGAGTTGCGCGCTCAGGGAGGGCGGCAGGGTTGGGTGCTGATGTTAACAGCACCGAGACTCCCCTCCTCTCTTTGCACTCTCTTCCTAACCTAAATCAGAATCTCATTGACCTTGATACAGTGAAAGGAAACAGGGCGGATGAACAGCCTGACTGACCCAGAGCCACACTCGTCAGAGCCAGAGCTGCATCATCTGTTTCTGGAGCTCGAGTTCTTCCCTTTCATATTTCTTTTATCCGGGTTGATATGACCGAGCACAAACAGCTAACGTACTTAAGTGTTTAGTGCACACGCTCTTTTGGGCTCTTTTTCTGCGTGGTAATATCTCCTTAGGGATTCATCCAAAGTCTTTGAAATCAACCTACCTGCATGAAAAATGCAACAAGTAACACTCCATTCTCTGCCTGTGTCTGGAGACAATTTTATTTTATTTTTTTATTTTTTTTATTTTTTTTTTTTTTTACAGTGGAATCTCTTCATAACAGAGTGGAACAAACTGAAGAAAGGATCTCTGACATTGAAGACAAAGCCTTTGAACAAGCCCAAGAGC
>CAUYQV010070115.1:0-23447 GCA_963574575.1 Galagoides demidoff
TGTGGTCCCAGCTACTTGGGAGGCGGAGGCAGGAGACTCGCTTGAGCCCAGGAGTTGGAGGTTGCTATGAGCTGTGATGCCATGGCACTCTACCCAGGGGGATAGCTTGAGGCTCCGTCTCAAAAAAAAAAAAGAAAAGAAAGAAAATGACAGCTGAAGCAAATATTAATAAACAGTAAATCATAATTAAATTTAGAGTGAATTTTAAATGATAGTAATGTCTACATAATCTTTTTATAGTTGAGTGAAAGACCAAAAATGTTAAGTTTTGAAAATTTTAGGTTCTTTTTTAGATATATATTAGCTAAATCAAAATTACATAGCTACTTTCTTTAACAAAAGTCATCTACTAATAAAGGCCAAGAATCCTCTACAACAAAGCTTTAGGTGGTTATAATTATCTCAAATTATGGCAAAAAATGATATTTCTAATATTTCCAACATAAAGCAAGGACAATCAAGGTAATCCCTTTTTAGTATAAAGCATATATATTATAATCAGTCTTTTTGTGGGAATATAGATTTATATGAAAGTTAAATTAGGAAGGGATTAGTACAACATTAAAGATATTTACAAAAAATAACCTATATTAAGTTCTATAAATGACAATCAGATTTGGACATGCTCAGATATGCTAGATTTAAACTAGCATCCTGCAAAATAATGTTCCCAAAATAGTTGATAATCGTTTAATAAAATAAACCTTAACCTACCATCTACAAGTGTTATAAAGTTTCCTCTTAAAGAAAAGGGGTCCCTTAGAGAAAACTATTATTAAATAACACTATAGGCAGTATAAGAATATGGCAGAGTTATGAGACACAAAATGACAAATTATAAAATATAAAATACTTCTATATACATTGTTGATATATACAACTAAACAACATATAAGGCATTATAGAATTGGCCCATGAAAGATACAAGAATTAAGTACCAGCATGATCAGAGAAAAGAAATCAATTCTAGTGAAGATGGTTAGGTGTGAAATTCAAAGAAACTGAGATTTATGGATGGACAGAGGAGGCTAAAAGCACTCTAAAAAAAGCAAGCAGTAAGGCTAGGGGTGGTGGCGGCTCAGGCTGTAATCCTAGTCCTCTGAGTGGCTGAGACAGGAGAACTGTTTTGAGGTCAAGCGTTCAAGACCAGCCTGAGCCGAAATGCAACCCCATCTCCATCAAAAAGAGGGTGATGCCTATGGCTCAGTGGGTAGGGCACCAGTGCCATATACTGAGGGTGGCCAGTTCAAACCAGGCCCTGGCCAAACTGCAACAAAAAAATAGCCAGGCATTGTGGTGGGCGCCTATAGTCCCAGCTACTCGGGAGGCTGAGGCAAGAGAATCGCCTGGGCCCAGGAGTTGGAGGTTGCTGTGAGCTGTGTGATGCCACAGCACTCTAAACACTCTACCAAGGGTGACAAAGTGAGACTCTGTCTCTACAAGAAAAAAATAGAAAAAATTAGCTGGGCATGGTGGTACATACCTATAGTCGTAGCTATGTGGGAGGCTGAGGCAGGAGGGTCCTGGGCCAAGGAGTTTGAAGTTGCACTGAGTGATAATGATACCTCTGCACTCTACCCAGGTGACACAGAGCTAGACTGTCTCAAAAAAAAGGAGTGAGCAGGGAGGAGCTTCAGCGTGTATCCCTTCAATCCTCAGAAGTATCCAAAGCACCGTCACAACATAGTGAAGACACTTCAGGGAGAGATAGAAGATTCCCAGTTTTTTATTTTCTTATACAGAAACTACTTGGCATTTAAGTTTATTATATATTTTTAGACAAATGATATGGGTTAGCCAAAATGTTATTACTCCTTAGTATATATTGATATGAAAATACCATTTATAAAATGATAATACAATGGTCCCTGACTTAAGATAGCTTGACTTTAAGATGGTGCAAAAGTGATATTAAGTAGCAAATGTACTTAAAATTTTAAATCTTGATCTTTTCTCAGGATAAAAATACATGATACAATCTTCTCACAATGCTAGGCAGCGGCCCAGCTGACACTATAGTGTACTGTGTTGCCACGTGATTTGCCCAAATATTGGCTTGTCAGTTTTCTGAGCATGTTTATGGCTCTAGGCTAAAGTATCAAGTTCAATAATTTAGGTGTATTACATCCATTTTTAATTTAGGATACTTTCCACTTATGACCGGGCTCACTGGGCGGTAACTCTAGGGTAGGTCAAGGAGTATCTACACACTTGTAGTGCAGTAACTACCATAGTACCACAGCTCTAAGACACCTGAAGAGCGGTGAAAACCATATACTCCATGATAGGTGTTTCCTGATTCTAACATTTCCTAGTCTCCTAAAACCACTTAGGAGGAATAAAGAACCCTTACTGACTTTTGTCCTCTGGTTCAGCAAATTCCAACTGGGCAAAAAGGTAAAAAAGTAATAGAGAAAAAAAATTCATACAGTGAGTAAATTAACTGAAGGGGAAATTACATGGTTATAGAAAAACTAGAAAGAGAAGGATTCTCATTTTTTATCCTGCAAAGATTAATTCTTTAAAGCAAAATACAAAATAAGCATTAAACAGTCCTTACTGTGATTTTAATTGTATCATTTTATACCATATAATAATAAACGCCCCCTTGAACATTTTATGTACTCATATTTTGAAGCAAATGGTCTGTCTATAATTTCCAAAGAAATTTTAATTCTAGCACAAAGCCTGTCTGTGACCTTGAAAACAACAGTATTAATTTTTCTCCCCTGTAATAACAAAGGTGTTCCTGATGACATCTGAAGTTTCTCCTAGTTCCAAATGTTAATGATGCGTCATTACTTATAGCTAATTCGCTACTTCCTTATTCCTAAATTAGACTTCTTAAATCAGTTTTTCCTAATTATGATGGAAAGTTTCCAAAATGTACCACATTTTAGAAATATTAAAATTCAAATCTAATTCTGACAAAGACTGAAAATAATGACCTTACAAATAAATTAAAATCCTTTATTTCCTACCAACCATGTTCTAACAATATTGGAAGCATTAATTAAAATTTGGAACTGTATAAAAACCTTAAAGCAACAGTTAGCAAAAGTAAAACCATAACAATAGTCCCTATTAACTTACCAAGTTAAAGATGTGCATTAGAAATAGATATTACACTGGAAAATTAAGATTACCTATAGTCTGATGACTCTCTGCAATCACAGTACTTGGAAGCATAACTAATTTCCTGTGTATAATTTTAGCATACGATTGGTAATTTTCCTAAATTTCCAAAACTTGTATGTAATCACTTTCCCATACATTTCCAAGAAAAGGTTTCATTTACCATTGCAAACATTGATTTATTAAATAATAAAGTAGAAGTCCATGCTTTATAAATTTGTATTATATTTCTCACAGAGAATTCAAGAAAAAAATTTTTCCTATCACAGATAGTTATCAATCATCTTTGAGTCTTCTAGCTAATATTTCATTAAAGAAATTAAGTGGGAGCTGCATTTACAGATGATGCTCGTGCTTTGGCCATTCTCCGCACCAATGCTTCTTGTCTTTTTCTCTGAATTTCTTCAGGAGAATATTTTCTATTTTTCTCCTCTTCCTCTAAAAATTAAACAAAATATAGGTTTTAGTTTTTAGCCTATGAAGTCATTCTGAACATGAGTTTTAACTTTTGCTTTTTTATTATTCAGCACTGCTGTACTGGTTTGGCTATTAAATCAAACTAAACTACTACACATAAGAATCCAAGTGGACAGATAGATATGGACATAATACTCCAGGTCAATAGAAAAATCAAGCACTGATTAATCTGTCCCTATTTGATAACACTCTTCAGTGTGATAAAGTTGTTTAATTAAAAACTATTTATTTTGACTACCCATAGAGCAACTCTTATGAATAATCAGATTAATTTATATGAACTCTAAATGAATATAGCTAGGAATTTAAACGTTGTATGAACTTTAAGAAAAGTAGTCAAATTATATTGAGTGTATTTTTACTACAAATTAAGTTGTATTAATATTCACATCTATTTTTTTCACTATAGAGCTATAAAGTTTTTATTTTATCCATTGAGAAAAAAATATCTTAGTGTGATAGAATGAAATCTCTCATGTTAAAATGCCCACAAGTGACTCACTGCTGGATGTTTATTTGGAGGATGCGTTTTGCAGGAACTTTAAAATGGTCTCTATTAACTTACAAAGTTGAAGCTTTGTATTAGGAATTACAGTAGAACCTCCAAAGTTGACCATCTCCCTACACTGATTACCTCATTATGTTAACCTAATTTTCACAGACCAGATGTGTCTCAAATATGCATTTCAGTACAATAGCCTCAGTTCCTGTGTTGACCACTCTGTATGTTGGCTAGTCTGTTACAGTCCCTTGGTGGTCAACTTACAGAGATTCTACTGTATTTTCTTATCTAATGATATTTTAAGACCATTACACTAATACATATTTAAGTAAACTTTTATTGGTAAAATTATTTGTTATAAAATATGCTTTTTAAGAAATAGAGAAATATTGATATTTAGGAAAAGATTCAGAATTTATTATAAGACATTTCTCTCATTAACTAAAAAAATGCATTTTCCAAAATATATTCTCGTCTCCCCTCTTCTTTTCTTGGTGTAATCAGAAATGGGAGAGGGTATGAGGTAAGAAATACATATTTTAATTCCCCAGATGATTCTGATGTCTTTTGTTTCCTAAGCTAGTTATCTAACAGACCATAGCTATTTTTCCTTACAGAAAGATACTAGAAGATATTTTTATAATGACCTTGACTAATTATTTAATATTTCAGGCTGAAAGCTGAGAAACACAAAAAACTTAGTAGATACAGAGTTTATATTCAGTTGACTGTATGAAAGGAAAACATGTTAATAATCCACAGTAACAGAAAAGAATGCAACTTTCTAAAATTGGTCTGACAACTGGTTTGCTGATACTTTGGGATAACTGCAAATGACATCAAGTCACATTATGAGTATTGATTTAGGGACTCATCCATTTTTATAATAAGAAAACACAGAAAAGTCTCAAAATATTGCAAAGTACTAAACAGTGGTTCTTCTTAACCTTTACCTGAAAGTATAAAGGGTCAGAAAGTAACTATTTTAACTTTTGAGGTCTCTTTCTGCAACTGCTCGCCTCTGCCATTGTAGCATGAAAACAGTCATGGACAGTACCATAAAAAAATGTTATGTTTGAATAAAACTCAGTTTACAGATAATGAAGTCTGGATTTCATATACAGTAGAACCTCTGTAAGCTGACTACCCAAGGGACTGTAACAGACTTGTCAACATACGGAGGTGGTCAACATAAGGAACCAGGCCTATGTACATGTGATGCGATGCATGTCTGATCTATGAAAATTAGGTCAACTTAAAGAGGCGGTCAATGTAGGGAGGCAGTCAAATAGGAATTCCACTGTAATTTTCAAATGTCACAAAACAGTCTCCCTCTGATTTTTTTTTCGACCATTTAAAATGTAAAAATCATTTTTAGTGTGCTGACTGTACAAAAACAGGCTGCAGGTTTGCCAACTCCTTCCTGAAATCCACTGAGGGAGTTAAGTGGGTTTTGTTTCACAGATATTCCCTGGAGTGCAGCTTGCTATACACCAAAGTAAAAGAAAGTGCAAACAATAGAAAACATCAACAAGATTAACACTAAGAGATCAGGTGTTAGGAATAAACTTATAGGAAAAACTGATAATGTTTGCTAAATGGCAGATTACCCATACATAAAAAATACAGGTAACAGAATAGATAGGAGTTTTGGAAAAACTCAAAATACCCCAGAGAGATTTAGTCTTTAATGGAATCACAATGACATGTGACCTTGAACAACATGGATCTGAACTGTGCAGACCCACTTACAGGCAGATTTCCTTCTGTTTCTGCCCCGCTCCCCCCAACACAGCACATCAACCTCTGCTCTGCTTCCTCCTCAGCCTATTCAACGTGAAGATGATAAGGATGGAAGACCTTTACAATGATCCACTTCCACTTAATGAATAACAAATTTATTTTCTCTTCCTTGTGGTTTTCTTAGTAACATTTTATTTTCTCTAGCTTGTTTCACTGTAAGAAATTGGTATATAACAGATGTAACGTAAGAAATATGTATACCATCTGTAAGGTTTCTAGTCAACAGCGGTTATTAGCAGTTAAGTCTTGGAGCCAGTAGTTATAGATTTTTAACTACACAGGGAATCACTGCCCCTAAGCCCCATGCTGTTCAAGGGTCAACTGTTTATGTAAATAAATTCATGCTGAGAACATGGATGAATTAGTTACAATATACTCACTTGAACAAAAACTTTAAATATTTAAAGTTAATAGAGATTGACAATAATTTTCAGTTTCAAAATATCTAGTTTAGGCTGAAATGTAGAGAATTACCCATTGTCAGTGTTGATAATATAAATTCGTCTAACTTGTTTAGCAAAAAATTATGGTGATATCCATCAAAATTTAAAACTTTCTCTTATGTTGATTTTTAGGAATTAACATAATAAAATCATACAAACCTGCAGACATTTATATAGAGGATAGTCACTAGAGTATTGTTTATAATTGCAAAAAAACTGCAACCATCCTAAACTTTCATCATAGAGAAAGTTAATTATGGTACATCCATGTAATATATCACGTAGTCATTAAAAGGTCAATGAAGTATATACACTAACAGAAAAACACATTTATAATATATTAAGGAAAGGTAAAAGCAAGTTGCCAAATAGTGGGAATATAATGTATGAATCCATCTAGTAATTAAACAAATTTATAGGCATACACACACATATACACACATGAGGTCTGACAAGTTCGCAAACTCACTGTAGAAAAAGTGCCACATACCTCATTGCCGCATATCATTACGGTCATTTGTGAAACACTCTCTTTAGGAAGCTATGCCCCGACTCCAGCACTTCAGTCTACCTTTCAAAGCAATTTTGGAACTCTTTTTCTGGAATGGCCATCAGAGCTGTAAGAAATCTGACAATTAAGTTCATGAATTCATCCTAGAAAAAGTGCTTTGAAGGGTGTACAGTGGCGCTGGTCTGGGTGCACAGCTTCCCAAGGGCAGTATTTTGAAGGTGACTGTAGTGATATTCAGCAATGAGGTATGTAACATTTTTTCTAGGATGAATTCACAAACTTACCACATTGTTGACTGGCAATTTTTATGCAGAAGTTATCCCATGTCACTGGCTGTTATGCTGTAATTGAACATGAAAGTGAAATGAAGCTAATATGACCTCCATATGGTACCACTGCTTCATCAAGGGATAACTCCTGCTAATTTCCTCCTGAAATTTTGGAATAAAGTAACACAAAAGTGGCTTATAGTCTGCCTTTGTTAGATGTAGCTTATGAGTTATCACTATTATGAAAAAACATAAGGATCTGCTTGAACCTCATTCTGGTCATAGTTTTAGGAAATATTGGTGTTTCAAGCAAAGGGTCCACTGACCAATAATCTCTCCAATGTGACTTTTTGGTTTGTCCCATCAACATCAATAAACTGAGAAATTTCTCTGTGTCACTAATGTTAACTTCCATCCATGGTAAAGTTTTATCGGAGTTTTTATAAAATTGTTCCATCTGGTGGTGGTATAATCAGCAACTAAATCAAAAAACTACCATCAAAAAGTAAATCTGTCATTTCACTGATAACTCTATGGATCACTAAATTCAACACTTACATTCAAAATATTCATATAATTCTCCAAGGTTGGTGTAATATCTATCATTTTCAATCCACTCTTCAAAATCACTTTCACTATCAGACTCTATTACATTTCTTTTTTGCTGTTTTGGTGTTCTAATATCTGATTTATAATTGTCTTCTGATAAGCTATCATTTTCCAGATCACTACGAAATATTTCAAAATCACTTAAACAATCAGATAAAGCATTTGCATAAAATTCATTGAAAAATTCTTCACTGTCACAAACCATCATGGTTAAAATGTCTGTAACACTAGAATTATTATAAACACCTGAATACCTAGAAAAATAATTTTTTATAATAAAGTGCACACGACTAAACATGATCACGAAAGCTTTTAACATGCTACATACCCTATGTTTTAAAAATTGCAATGCTAATGGAAGTGCAAACAGAAGTTAACTTGTGACTACTCAACAATGTGCTAAGTGTCCGACTTTGTGTATTTGCACATGCACAAACCTCCCTTTTTACCTCCATAGCAAATGCTACAGGACTACCAAGCTGTTTGTAGTAGTTTCCCCTGAGCGATGGTAGTGGGGAAAAGAGAAATAGAGGACATAACTTTTTACTTCATATTATTTTATACTGTTCTCTTTCTTTTTAGACTATCAGTATATCACTGTAACTGGAATACAGTTACTTAAATAGGACAGTTACAGCAGTAATGTCAATTAAACAGATAATAGTCATTAAATATTTAATTACAACCTGAGATAAAATAAATTAATAAAAAATAATCAAGGAAAAGACTGACTTAACAGATTCTTTAAGAAAGGCCTCTGCGGGCGGCACCTGTGGCTCAAGGAGTAGGGCGCCGGTCCCATATGCCAAGGGTGGCAGGTTCAAACCCAGCCCTGGCCAAAAAACTGCAAAAAATAAAATAAAATAAAATAAAATAAAAACTGTATTAAAAAAAAAGAAAGGCCTCTGCAAGCAATTAATACTTATACTAAAATACAAGAAAGTACAAACAAAAACATTGAGGGTAGGGAGAGTCAAATATGGGAAGAAGTAGTTTTAATCAAAGGCAATAGCATAGTTTAAGTTCCTAAACTAGAAAAGAACACATTCTTTTTGAGAAATGGAAAATACAGCTGGTGTCACTGAAGCTTTGTAAGAGAAAAAAAGGCGAGGGAGGTTAAACAATCCAGAGCTTTGTAGATGACAACGTAAAGTTTGGATGTTATTTGAAATATGATGGGCAGCCACTGAAGGTTGTTTAAAGCACAGGCAGGCCACGTGAGCCCATTCTGCTATTTGGAGAATTGATAGGAAAGAGATAAAGGAACTGCAATAATCAAGAAATGTTGTTAGGTAAGGGTAGCAGAAAGTGAGAAAAAGGGACAGTCTTGAGATATAATTTTTGAGATGTAAACAGTGGAACTTATTTACAGAATGGAAAATTGGGGAAAAGAGGGAATGGAAGATCAGAAATGACAGGTTGTGTCCAATAAGTCAGTCACAATTTTAACCAACACAATTATAATGTTTTATATTAGATATTAGACTAGCAAAAGTATTTAATTAGAATGCTCTAAATCAGGAGTCCTCAAACTTTTTAAAAAGGGAGCCAGTTCACTGTCCCTCAGACGGTTGGAGGGCCGGACTGCGGGCCCCAGGACAGGCGGCGGCGGCAAAAACACCCTGAGGGCTGGACAAATGTCCTAGACCAGCTGCATGTGGCCCGTGGGCCATAGTTTGAGGATGCCCGCTCTAAATTTTATATTGTTCACCTCACTAATCTGAATGTAGAAGTAAGATTGTTCAAGTTCTGAAACAGATTTTGTAAATACAATCTTAAAACACTGTAATACATATATCTAAAAGTATAATTTTCCAAAAAATAATGCAAAAATCATTCACTAAGTATTTACTCAGTAACCACTACATACTAATCACTGTATTAAGTGCTGAGAAAGAATTTGAAAAATAAACCACCTATTCTTCATGTCCTACAGCATAATTATTTGTAAGAATCACTTTAAGAATTCTAGACAAACATCACAGAATAGTTTTCCCTTTTGTTAACTCACACTCAAAACAACCAATAACTAGTTTTACCACTTTTCAGTATGATGCTTTTCACAAATTATTTCATACATACCTTTTGAAGACTGTTCCAAAGACTGCTGTTGAACAACCTCTCCCAGTAATGGGCTGACAGAAGCAGTTTTCTTTTTCTCCAAATCCTGTGTCATTTTGGTAACAGACACGCTTCCTATTACACAATTTTGATTAAACCGAGAAAGATTCTGAGAATTTTTCATCTTTGTAAATGTATACTTTGAAGATTTAATGTTACTGTTAAGGATGCTCTGAGCTTCATCTATTATGGTCTTTTGGGATAGTTGTGGAGTATTCAATGTCTTCATACAAGCAGCAATTTCTGTACCCACATGATCTGAGTTCACATTCAAAATTGAACTTCTAGTAAGAACTGATCTGAAATTATTCACTTGTATTGGAACACCAGTGTTAGCCCTACAGGCATTGATTTGACAATCTGCATTTTTAGAATATATAGCCAAGTTTGTTGTAGCACCTAAAAAACTTGGAGAATTTCCGCATATTTCTCCTTTCTCCATCTTTACTGACTTATCCATTTGCAAGCTATTTGTTAAGGAAGACGTTTGCCTTGAAATGTTGCCCAGATTCAGATGCTTTGATTGTACCAAATGACTTCCTTGTTTAGATGTAGTATACATACTTTTGGCTTCATGTTTGGAATTATTATTGGCCTCAAGTATGCTCTCTGATGTCCTGCTATCCCTTCTATTGTCTTCTTGCTGAGTTAGTCTTTCAATGTCATCACATGCTTGGTACAACAAATCATCATCTACATCATCTGCTTCCCAGCTATCTTCTAGCTGATGACATGCTTTAATAACTTCATTGGTGAATGATGGATCATTCCAATCATCAAAGAACAAACTCGATTTTGATGCATTAGTCTGATCTCGGTTACTAACACTGGTTTCATTGCCTAGAGGTGCAGAGCCAGTATCAACAGGTGCTTTAACAGACTGACTAAAAAGGGGCTTATTTTTTTGATCATTAGAATATCCTGAGTTCAAAGCAGATGTTTCAGAAGCATTTACGCAAGAAGTAAATTTAGCACAAATATCTTCCTTTACTTTTGTCAAACTAGATACAGTTGCAGTATCTTGAATTTTGTCTTGAATAACAATTTTATTGAAGGATGTCTCAAATTTCTTGTTATTTTCAGTGGATGATAATTTGTTTGATTTATCATTTGGATTTAGTGAAATTTGATATTCACTGTTAGGCATCTTTGAAGGAAGACCTTGTAAAATTTCTGAATCTCTTAATCTAACATCTAGACTTGTATTTGTTCTTGACTTACTTTTATCGTTTTTACCATTAAAGGTACAAAGTCCCTTTTGATCAGTAACTTGGGCTGTTTTAGAAGGGAAGAGTTCAGGCACTTTGACGTTTTGCATAACAAAACATTCATTACCTAGTAAGTTTTCCCAATCCTCCTCAAAATCACTGGTAGTAAATGCATCAGGAGGCTTATAACAAGTTTTGGGCTCCTTAGTACAGGAAGTCACACATGATTGTGTCATTACAGGAGTATCCAACTGAGAAGAAAGTGAACCCAGAGTTTTATTTAGCAGTTTTTCAGGGACCAGAGTTTCATTAAATACTTTGTCCTCTTTCAAAGCATTTTTCTTTCCAAAGGTAGTATTGCTGGTGTTCAAAAAAGCTTCTTGGCTTAACCATCCACTACATTTCTGAGTTGAACCATCAAAAATGGCATTAAGGGCTGCTTCAACATTTTGGTCAAATGGCTTCTGACTGCTACTTTGATCATTTTCATCTGGTATCTTGGTGTTTCCTTTGATTGGCTTCTTTATTATACCATTATCTACTTCAGTACCTATATTACATAATGACTGCATTTGTACATTATCTTTGTAATTATTTAAAGTCTCTGTTTCTGAAATCATCTGAATAAAATCATAATTCCTCTTGTCTTGCTCTTGGATGACATCTAGCTCTTCCATATTTTTGTCAAATTGTTTAGCCAGTTTCATAAGTTCTTCTTCTTGATTTTGTGTTTTTAACCTATTAACATTAAAAAATATAACTAAGAAATGTTCTAGAAGACATTACAAATATTCAATTGTTATTTAACATATTTTGATTTTAAAACTAAAAAATTTTAACACTTTTATTATAATTACTTTTACTCCACAATTTTACAGATTAAGCCTAAGGAAATTTTTTGTTTGTTTTTGAGACAGAGTCTCACTACATCGCCCTTGGTAGAATGCCGTGGCATCGCAGGTTACAGCAACCTCTCTTAGGCTTAAGTGATTCTCTTGCCTCAGGCTCCCAGGTAGCTGGGATCATAGGCGGCTGCCCACAACGCCCAGCTATTTTTTATTGCAGTTGTCATTGTTGGTTCAAACCCGCCAACTTTGGTATATGTGGTTGGAGCCATAACCACTGTGCAATAGGAGCCAATTCAAGGAAATTTTCTATTAACTATTTTGATATAGTCACAAAACTAAAACAGAATATTTTGTTTTAAAAGACAGTGCTACTCTATCACCCAGGCTAGAGTGCAATGACATGATTTTAGCTTACTACAGCCTCAAACTCCTGGGTTCAAGTAACCCTCCTGCCTTAGCCACCCAAGTAGCTAGGACTATAGGAGCCCACCACCATACCCAGCTAATTGTTTTTATTTTTGTAGAGATAGGATCTTGTTATGCTACCCAGGCTGATCTGAACTCCTGGTCTCAAGTGATTCTCCTGCCTCAGCCTCCCAAAGTGCTGGGATTATAGGTGAGAGCCACCTCATCTAATGAAACAGAACATTATTTTAAAATATTTGCTTCACTGCATCTCACAATATCTGAAAAGTAAAAACTCACTTTGTGCATCTGAATTTTGCTCTTGATTTTCCTTTTGCTATACTGGGAGTACAAGGAATAGCAGTTTCACCAATCCACATGCCCAGCATAGAGTTTGTTGTTGGTTTTTCATCCTTTTGGCAGAGTGGGATAAAAAGAAGATGAAATCAAAAATTTTAAAAAAGAGAAAGAGAGAGGAGTAAAAGAAGAAAGGCAGAAAACAAACCTAACAGCCTTGAAACAAACCTTTGAATTATTATAGCAATAAATTTTATATGGTGGGTAGTAGTTATCAAACAAACTCAAAACCAATGAGAAGCTGGGGTATACCCATAAAAAGTTACAAAAAGTAACCCATGTGTGTTTCACAGAATGAAAACATTCTGAACTAGAGTATTGCTTACTTTAAAAAATACTAAGATTTATCAAATGTGTATCTGATGAACATTTTTATCAAAATTAAATTGACTTATTTTAATTGTCATAAGATACTCATATGAACATTAGCATCAGAAACAAAAAATTGTGGCAGAAAACAACAGAATTGAGAATAAAAAGAAATACACATGGAATCGTTTCTGTATTAATTGACTCCAAATTACCCTTATCTTCATTATAATAACCTTTATCAAAAGTTAGACAATTATCTCCTAATGTTGACCTAAATTCAGCACACAGAAATTAATGCCAAGACAGAAGTAGAGATAAGAGTAAGGTTAGAACTGATGCTAAAATGAAGTAGGAATAAGGACAAAAAATAAGGAGAAAAAAGTTTAACCTTTTTAGATCTGGATAAAATCTAAGAAAAAGCCACTTCAGATTTGAATATTTTTGCTATGCCTTTGAATCACTTGATTACACAAAAATTAGAGAATAAACTTTATACATTAGTTGCAAATGAGACAATAAATCAAATTAACCCTTTTTACTCTATTTTATAGTACCTAGAACTATCACACAAGTTAAAAATAATCTTATGAGATTATAGGTTACTCAAGGACAAAGACTCGTTTTATGAAAGCTCAGCATCTACCACAACTACTGGGCATAAAGGTGTCAGTTTACATTTATTTACTAGAAGGTTTAGGTGAAAAGACCCTTGAAATACACTTAGTACTTCAAAATCCTCAATCAGTCAACAGTTTTTTTAATGTCCACTTGAGCCTCACTGACTTTAGCTTTACAAATACTCAAGAAAATGATTTCAGCAACCATCTTGGAAATTTAAGAAAATTCTTAATGATTTAATTATGGATTCTGCCATTTACCAAGTAATTTAAAATTCAACTAATTTTCAGAGAATTAAATTATGACAAATTTATGTGCCCAATTTTACATGAGCAAGAGTAACATACATAGTAAGTACATTTGTATCCCATTAGTAAGTGTTATATTTTACATATTTTTTCATTAACAATTACATAAACTAGTGATTCCCAGTTACGGTCCAGGTGCTATACAAGATATCTCAATGCATGACTTCATTTCATTCTAAAGACTATACTGTGTAAAGCTTTATGAATGGCGATAAGACATGACATACACATACCATCTTCAAATAAACAACACCAGATAAAGAGTATCCCTGAAGAGTGAAATAAACTATCCAATTAAAATGGAAGTACAGACTGAAAAAAATGGCGCCTCTGAGAACATTAAGATGAAATGAAATGATTTGCAGATAAATCACATAAAAATAAACAGCATTAATATCTGTCATTCCAAGAACATGACAAGCTTTTAAAGAGACCCTGATAATGCCAAAGATTTATATTTAAGAGTGCTCAGCTGAAGAGGGTAATGTTAAAAAGCAACTAATTTCACTGTATTTTTTCTTTTATACACATTACCACTTGTGTACTGCTACCATTTTTTTATGTGTGCTGTTGCTTACAGCCCATTTAGGTAAAGGGTCCAATAATTTACTCAACTATCTTTTGATCACTATTTAGGCTGGCCAGCCCAAACACATTTTATTATGCTTCTTTCATGTGAAACCCGCTTAAGGAAGATCTATTGTTAACGTATAGAGTGAGTAGTGTTATGGCACAGACGCTATATAACTAATGAACCTTACATAAAGTGAATGTCTATGACATGCCAAACATGGAATGTAGAGCTAGTAGTAGCAACAGAGTTATTTTGATTGTACTAGTGGTGTTTTGGATTTTTATAGCTGCTAAGAAAAACTTTATTTTCTGTCTATTCCACCTGGATGAAGGTGATTTCCCACAACCACCTTTTGGGCCAGTGCCATCTATTGTTTATGATTAGTATAACAATGTTATGTTTCCAAGGACAAGTTAAGAAAAAAATACCACACTCACTTCAGAGAAGAAGCTAAGTGAAAACTGGATGAGATTTAAATGTTATTAAATAAGAAAAAAGAGAGGAAAATAAGCTAAGAACAGTTTCAAGTGTTGAGCCTGTGCTTTTTAATAATAGTAATATAAGTAATATTAGTCATTAGATTCCTTTGTACCAAATGATTGATTTAACCTTTCCATCTCACTCAAGTAGTACAAGAACTAAAAGAAAAAAAAAATTTTGAAGATGGTTCTTAACAATCTTAACATAACCTTATATTTACAGTGCTCTATCATTTACAAATAACTTATCTAATCTAATCCTCATAATGATCTACTGAAGAGCAAAGGACAAGGAATAATTCTAGTTTATGTCTGAGTGACCTGAAGTTGTGAGAGTTCAGGTAACTTGCCTAGTGTCACACAGCACAGGAGGCTGAATGAGGACGATATTCAAGTCCAGTACTGTTTTCACTTTGATAAATATTTCTTGCTAAGTTGACACAAGTACTGAAGAACAGTTTCAATGGGGAAAGTTGTACTATAGATAGCAAACAAGTATCAATCAAAAAAATTTATAAAAGTTTAAATTTTTATTACTAGCCCTATTCTATTACTTTAGTAACTTAAAAAATGATGCTTAAATACAACACTAAAGATAAAATAAACACAAAGCTCTTGTTAAAAATCATTACTTTAAAACAATTAAAAATATATGTTTGAAAATATGTTTACAAAATATAATTTTATATTATATTCCTTTTTTCAAAACATGCATTTCAGAGGTAGAAAAGGTAAAATTAATTTTTGCCGCTCTATTTTTTGAAAAGAAAATTATAAAAACAAACATTTTTCATTCGAAGGAACTGTACAAGACTAAGAGGCACATTTTTCACTGTTTTAAAAACAAGCTGTAAAACTAGTGATAATTACCTGAGGAGCAATACGATTAACAATATGTGAAATCTCATCACTATCTGTGGCGTAAATCTGTTTTTTTCTTCCTTTACCTAAAGAAACAAAAACATATCTATAAATTTTAAACAAAAAAAGCCTATTTTTTAAAAAAAAAAGCTGTCACTTCTTAGAAAATGATTCTAATTAGTGCAGTTTAGATGTCTATATACTGGTATCACATATAGATAAAAATCACAGAAGATCTCAAAAAACATCTGTTGTATAGCAGTTCCTGGTGTTGTTACCCAGCTAAAATTCTATAGTTAAATCCAAATCATTCATCAAATATTTACCCACATAAACACAATAATAACAAATTACCTAACTGCTTTGTCAATGGAGAATTTTGATCCCAAAAGATATCATTCTGTCCATCTGGATCATTAGGAGAACCGAAGGTAGAGGCCAATAAATCCATTTTCAGCACTCTCTTTGGTGTTTCATACCTTTCTATATAAAATATGATTAAAATAACAATTATTGCATTTTAAAGAATTACTTCATAATACCCCAGATTAAAATAATAGCTCAGACTAATTTTTGTAGTCAAATATAATTTTTCCCAGACATGATTATATTACTTGAACCACAACTGAAATGCTTGTTTCACATAAAAATCCATGTACCACTTCACGAATTTGACATTGTAAATACAAAGTATTTTTAGATAATCTAGCAGCTCTATGAATACATTATATAATAGTGTATAACTTAGTTTCATTCAATTCATTATTACTGGGACTTGCAGGTTTCAGGGAACCACTTGCAACTTACAGGTACATTCCAAAAATGAAGCATTCCAACAGAAACTTCCATAAAAGTCTGTTTAGCCTCTTCCAGCAACTCTATTCTACCTACATTAATCAAAGTACTTCAAAAAGCATTAGTGATTTAATTCTTGGGGTACTTCTGCCGAGA
Source organism: Galagoides demidoff (assembly GCA_963574575.1). Lineage (NCBI taxonomy): Eukaryota > Metazoa > Chordata > Mammalia > Primates > Galagidae > Galagoides > Galagoides demidoff. The sequence continues at coordinate 16,792 of CAUYQV010070115.1, forward strand.
GTCACTTTTAAATTTCTACAAAGATTTGTTTTTGTTCATTTCAGCATTGCTTTATGGCAGTAAATCGGGAGACAAAAGCAGTATTTTACGAACACGCTCTAGAAAGTCTTTTGTAAGTATGAGTTTCAAGTTCCACCAGGATGTATTAGAAGTTTTATAAAATGGCTTGGTGCCTGTGGCTCAAGCGGCTAAGGTGCCAGCCACATTACACCTGAGCTGGTGGGTTCGAATCCAGCCAGGACCAGTCAAACAACAATGACGGCTGCAACCAACCAAAAAATAACCAGGAGTTGTTATAGGCGCCTGTAGTCCCGGCTACTTGGGAGGCTGAGGCAAGAGAATCGCTTGAGCCCAGGAGTTGGAGATTGCTGTGAGCTGTGATGGAGGGCGACAGCTTGAGGCTCTGTCTCCAAAAAAAAAAAAAAAAAGTAGTTTTATAAAATGAACAAAAGTTTATCAGAACGAAGCCCTTAGTCCTCCACTTGGAGGGATGTTATCCATAGCTACTTCCGGTTTATTCGTAAGGTGAGACACTGGGGAGACAGGCTATAATTTTTCATATGGCCTCTCTAAAGCACTTCAGGGCCAAAAAGTAAAACTGTTGCCCTCAGTTTATTTCCAGAAACAAATTAATTCCCTGGGAATAAACTGAGGGCAACAAGCCCATCAGCTGTTTTCTCCTGGCTACTCCGCTGCTGCTGAGTAGAGAGGAGCAGCCTAGAAATTAGCAATCCTCCCCCAAACAGGTAAATCACAGGACGTAGTCCTGTGGCAGGGCCAACTGCGTGGTCAAGCCTAACGGGGCATTGCTCAACTCGGGGATAAAAGCCGTGGGTGAGTGGCACAGGGTAACTTTTGGACTCGGCGGGGGTGCTCTGCAAGCCGAGAGAAAGCAAGCACACTTCCAGACTCCACCCCACCCAGATTCCCTGGTGCATGCTGGGTTGTGGCGCTGCGGCGCCCAAGCCCAGGCAGGCAGCGCGGCCAAAGTCTCACCCTCGGGGTTACTTTTACTGCATGATGCAGCTGCCGGAGGCTGCTCTTGCTGCCGCCTTGGCCCGGAAGGCCCCTCTCCAGGCCCGCGGAGCCCAGAATGGTGGGCCGACCTCAGCCGCCGCCTCCCTGGCTCGACCACTGAGCCGAATTCCTCAGCCGCCGCTGTTTTGCGCGGCGTGTTCCTCGGACCAGGGCTGTCCCCATGTTTCCTTCGACGACTCATGGCCTATGACTTGCCTCCACCAGCTGCTTCTCCTCTCACATTTTGCAACGGGATAAAAAAGGCAACAGTATTAAAAACTGCACTCCGCGTCAACGGCCGCCGCCATTTTGGGCGAGGGGGGAGTGCGTCAGGGGTCGCCGCTGATTGGCTGCGTCGGGGAGAGGGCGGAGCTGTCGGGGTGCTGGCGGCGCGCGCGCTTCCGCCCCGGGACCTGATCCTGCTCCGGAGGGGGTCTGGGCTGTGGTTCCTCCGGTCAACAAGAGCAAGTAGGGGTGGGGGCCTGGCCTCCTTCACTGAGCTTGGGAACTTATAAAGTGGAAAGGAGCTTGGATACACTAGCAGATTGTTCTGAAATGAATTTACAACAAAAGTGCATATTAGATTCAGATTGTGGCTTTTTAGAATTTGTCAAGAAGAGAAAATAAAACTGCAGTTTTTCATAGATGGTAAGTGCATAGGAAAAAAAACCCCAAAAGTAAACAAAATTAAGTTAATATATTAACAGTATTACTGAATACAAAGTGAATATTCTTCCTTGTTTTTCATGTGAATAGAAAATTACACACTATTTTCTTTTTTTCTTTTTTGCAGTTTTTGGCTGGGGCTGGGTTTGAAACCACCACCTCCTGCATATGGGGCCGGTGCCCTACTCCTTTGAGCCATAGGCTCCACCGTGTGCACTATTTTCAAAAGTCCTTTTCCCATTGCTCTGGAGGGTCACCTTTATCTTCAGTCAAGGGTCCATTTATACAAGAATAAACTTGTCACATGACACAGTATGTGAGTGAAGTGGCTGGTGGACGCACGAAGTAGGCCATGAGCCCTTGAAGGAAACAATGGGGACAGCCCCGGCCCAAAGAACACGCTGCGACGAAGCCAATGAGCAAATCAATGTTTTTGAATAGATTGAATACATAATAACATAAAATTGAAGTTTTCAAGAAATATGATTTACAATAGCTTAAGAGATAGCAAATAACTAGGAATTAAACCAAAGATTGCCAGTTCTGCTGAGAGAAGTATAAACACTTTATTTTTATTTTATTTATTTATTTTTGCAGCTTTTGGCTGGGGCTGGGTTTGAACCCACCACCTCCAGCATCTGGGGCTGGTGCTCTACTCCTCTGAGCCACAGGCGCTGCCCAGAAGTATAAACATTTTTAGAGGAAATGGAATGCCTAAATAAATAAAGGGTCATACTATGATAGTGGATTGTTAACCTGGAATGTTAAAATGTCAGTTCTTCCCAAATCTACCTTAGATTCAATGCATATATATTCATAATCTCAGTAGTGTGTGTAACATGACAAGTTTATTCTAAAATTTGTATGAAAATGCAAAGGAACAAAAATAACCTAGAGATTCTTAAAGATGTCTTGAAGAATAGCGAAATTGGATATGTACCAACTATCAAGGCTTATGTAAAGTTATGGAATTAAAAGTGTTATAATGGTGAAAGGATAGACAAAAATGAAAGATAAGGATTGCCTAGGAACAGGGTTCCACATAAATGGACGCTTGACCGAAGATGAGGGGACCCTCCCCAGCAATGGGGAAAGGACTTTTGAAAATAAATAGTTAGGGCTCGGTACCTGTGGCTCAATCGGCTAAGGCGCCAGCCACGTACACCTAAGGTGGCAGGTTCGAATCCCCAGCCCTGGCCCGCCAAACAACAATGATGGCTACAACCAAAAAATGGCCAGGCGTTCTGGCCGGCGCCTGTGGTCCCAGCTACTTGGGAGGCGGAGGCAGGAGACTCGCTTGAGCCCAGGAGTTGGAGGTTGCTATGAGCTGTGATGCCATGACGACACTCTACCCAGCTTGAGGCTCCGTCTCAAAAAAAAAATAAGTTGTGCAAAGTTAATTTCATATTCACATTAAAAACTAGGAAGAAACATCCTTACCTCAACTGTACCCCCGAATTAGGTATGTATTTATTATACATTAATTGTAAAAGGTAAATAATATCTTCAGAGATATAAATTATCTTCATAACAGACAATCAACTTTAAAGAGAATGTGAAAGACACCACCAATACAGAAACTAATTACAATTTGACTACATTAAATTGATAGCTTGAGAAGTTTTCTCCATTCAAAGACAACATTAAAAACAATGAAAGACAAGGCACAGATTGGGTGAAAAAGTTTATAAGACTTATAATTATGGGCCCATATAGAGGATATATAGATTACTGATATAAATCACTAAGAACATGATTGACCATCAATAAGAAAAATGGATGAGACTGACGAGCAGGAGCTTCACAAGACAAAATCTAAATGATCAGCAGAGTTGTAGAATAGTGCTCAACTTCATTTTTAATTAGAAAAATGCAAATGCAAATCACATCAGAATGGATGAAATTAAAAAGACTGACAATACAAGTATCAAAGAAGTAAATCAATGGGGGAACTACTGTGTACTGCTGGTGAGAGTGTAACGCGCCACCACACTTTGGAAAACATGTTTTGATCTAGCAGTCTCACTCCTAGGGATATGTCCTGTGGAAATGCATGGACTTTTCATCCAAATACATTTTATAAAAATACTTTTACCAGTAAAGTTCAAAATTACCCTGTAAGCAAATCAAATGCCTTTCAATAGTAGAATGATAAATATATCGATCTATACTTTCACACAAGAAAATTCAACGACATAGATAAATCTCAAATATGAAGTTGAGGGAAAAAGGGTAACAGCCCCCCTCCCAAAGTGTTATATAAATACTAGATAAATTCCAACAGGCAAATTTCAACTATATTGTTAAGCATGAGTGTTAAAATGATCAAGAAAAATCTAGGAAGTGATTCATATAAAAGTCGGGATAATTGTCACCTTTGGAAGAAGAGAAGGGCCGGTGAGTGATTAGAAGCGGACAGGGAGGGCAGTATCCCCTGTATTTATCGGCCTGGTTTATCTTCTTGTTATAGTTGTGGATTACGGGAGTGCTTATTTTGTGATACTTTGTTGAACTGTACATTTTGTGTGATATACTTTCTGTATACATGTTATATTTATAAATAAAAAAGTCTAAATGTTTAATAAAAGGCAAAAATCTTAGTTTCCACTGATGTACTAATATAGTTCTTCTATCTTTGAAACTTACTCTGTTTTTACTCTTCAGTTGGGCTGACAGTTATCCTAGAACTAAATTTGAGGTTCTTTCCTAGCAATTATAAAAACTATTATAACCAAATAATTCTATTCTTTTTCCTCAGTCCTGGACCTTCTACTAATACATTTTCTTGCCGTGATGGTTTTTAACATCTCTCTCTCCCTCTCACAGACACACACACACAAACACACACCCGCACGCATGCATGTGCATCATTGTTCATTTTATATTTATAAACTGTATTTATAACTGACTATGATAACAAGTACTGTTAATGTCTTTTATAATTCCAATTAATGATGTGAACATTTACTTGTATACATGAGTGGGAATATTATTTCTCTCAGGGATTTCTCCTACCTCTGTCCTGCCCAAGAATGCTAAAAGCATAAAAAAAAAAAAAAGACTTAATTTACTCAAATATCCAGTTCCCATTTAGGAAATAGTTGAAGTAGTTTAAATGATTTAGTGGTTCTTATAGGAATAATAACCAGGTGATAATCCTTTAAAACATTAATGCGGCAAATAAAATAACAGTGTATAATTTACCATAACTATCTAAATTCTGTAGTGCCTAAGTAACCATTATATGGAAGAACAACTTGAGCCCGAAGAACAGACTTATTTTAGCACACCTAGGATGGCCATAATCCTGTAATCATTATTTAATAGGAAACTCGTAAGTTTTAGGTTGAAAATTACTTACTTCACACAATCTGTTACCGTTCTAGATGTACTTCAAATTAAATGTGCTTCCTGAATATAACTCCTGAAATAAGTGTAGTACAATTAACTCCTTAATAAAATGTTTTCGATGTGGAGCAAAATGTAAGTTTTATTAGAGATTTTTGAATGCAAAAGCTCCAAAAATGGAGCATTTGAATAATTTGTACATAGAAGTATGATTTAATACACCTAAAAACTTCAATAAATAAAACTCTTTTGTTTCACTTGCAGCAATTATTCATAAACTGGACGGTAATTATTAAACCTTGAGTCTTTGAGTTGCTAAGGGGCTTCTCTGGCCTTGGCCTCCTCACTCACTGGACAGTGATGCTATCTGCTGGATCAATGACTTAACTATGGGCCATCTTTGTTTCAAGAAAAAAAAACAACGAGATCATAATAACGTGATTACATTTACATTATGTATACTGAGCCCCAGGTTAAAACCTATGAGGGTACAACTGGCAGACACTAAGGATGCAACAAAATGAATGGAGATTTTTTTTTTTACAATGTTGTTACTACTATGTTCCTATTCCCAAATGCACCTGCCTACATGTTGGGCTCATTTTTCCCTCAGTCCTGACCTGTCTGCAGTTGCATCTAGAGCCACCGGCCAAACCTAACTGCTCCATCAGGAGCCTCTGCTGCCTGGGTGACCAGGTCTGGCCAGAAAAGACTGTCGCAAAAAGATGCATAGCGATGACCATATTCTCAAGAGATTTAAAGTAAGAATTTGCTTAAGGGCCTGGGCAAGACCTTGGGTTGTTGGGGGAGGGAGGTAGAGAAGGGGGTTCAGAAACTAGGAAGGAGCCTGCTAGAGTGGAACTGAACGAAGCAGCAGAATTAAGCAGACTGAGCAGACTGAAGGAATTTGTTGATTCTGGATGCCTTGAAACCAAAACAACCATTCAGTTCCCCAGGCCCCAAGGCCAGATTCTATTGTGATTCTAATCTTTTTCTTTTCTCTTTCAATGAGATCCCCTACAGTAAACTTCCCTTGCTTGATGGTCTCTAATCCTTATAGGTGACACTGCCCTCCAAACATAGCAAAAATACAAATCTTAGCAAAAATACAAATCTTAGAATCAAAGCTTAAAGTTGACCCCTCAAGGGACGGTAACAAACTGTGTAAACGTAGAGAAGTGGTCAGCATAAGGAACTAGGCTCACTATACTGACAAGTACACGTGGTGTATGTCAGGTCTAGGAAAAGCAGGTCAACTGAAGGAGGTGGTCAACTATGGAGGTTCTACTGTAATTGTTTCTCAATTCTTGGGAATGAATTAGGCACAGAGAAGTGCCAGGTATAAACAAATGCTTTATTTTTAAATGCTATTTGTAAAGCATAATACCAAAGCCGCCCTGGCAGACATGATGATTGCTGTAAACTTTGGCAGAATCACACTTAATTATGAATGATTTGAGCAGCTTTTTAGGAGTTAAAGAAATATTGTTTTGAAAAGTTCTACATTGAATGTGAAAAAATCCCGTTTAAAGATGGATTGGGAGTTAAAATATTTTAGTGACTCATTTGAACCTCAGACCAATTACACTAGACACCAGCCATCATCCAGGAAGGCTTTTTCTTTT